>CP092863.1:101992295-102026292 GCA_030710605.1 Cordylochernes scorpioides | reverse complement strand
GATTTCGAAAAAGGCACTATATTTCAGCTCCACGCCCCCATTGCCATGCGTCATCTATCCTTCACAAGTGTATCTGGCGAGTGCACATATTGGCAATGCCAAGCGGTCTATTCTAAGCTTCGCACAATATCTAGGCCTACCGCACAGGGCAGCCAATGTGCACATACGTCAGATGAGCATGCCGTTTCATCTATTGTGTCACCAACCTTTGTCACGCACCCACCTTAAAAATTATTCCAACCCCGAGGTGTATGACCTCCATGTGACATAAGGCACCCAATGACTTTTGAACCATGCCTATGGTACACACTTAACTCATGTACCACGTATGACCATTCACAAGGCCACATGTATATCCCTATAAAACATAAACCATGTACCATCATTCATCAAGTCCCATATACAACTTAGAGCCTTGTTTCGTACTATGTTGGTCACTTAAACCTGAACATTCCTACCACCAAATATACCATCATTGTCAACACCAGCTATCCATGTCGATACCTCACACAACCATGACAACACATTCCCGCCCACCTATACGCATGCCCACACCTCATTACACAATTTTTAACATATAGGTCAACATACAACAACCCCAGAATCAATCCCACACATGTACACGTGCGGATAAAATTCCCCATTTTCCACACTTTACAACACTCCTACAACAGACCACATATTCAAACAAAACAAGTTCGCAGTCCCAAACCTCAATATTCCCTCTGTAGAAATCCATACTACAAGTATATCCTACTACTTTACCTAAGTTTTAGCGTTTTACGAGACAGAGAGTTTGCACCTCAACTCCACGAAAGACGAATTTTAAAGTAAATCATATAATTCTTGGGAAATACAATCAGTGCCGGTGCCACCACAAGCAACACAGACATAATTCCCGCCATACAATCAACCTACAACCGCAAAACATTACAATTTTTCCTAGGTGCGATGAATTTATAACAATTCATACAGGACTATTCCCACTTGCTGAGAATCGATAAAAAAAGCGTCAGGTAGATTATTCAGATGGAGATTGCGTCTGTCTAGTTACGACTATGAAGTCGGTTACATAAAAGGAGCACAACAGCATGTAGCGGACCTCCTATCTCGTAACCCATTCTGTGGCTTCTTAGACACCTCCCTCATTAAGATCCATCAGCTCGGTCCACCTGAAAAATCAAAACTGACCTTTGATCGCAACGGACTCTACACCATACCCATAATAATCCCAGAAACACTCACAAACAAACACCTCCATACAGTACACACATAACGATCACCTAGGCATCTCCCAAATGATCCGTCTCATCTCTGTCCATATTACTGGAAAGGGATGTCAGAAGATATCGCACATGCATCAAAACTTTTTCGCCTTTCCTGCTGAACAAACCTTCCAGGATCCCACTTTCGGGAATCTAGGACTGATGCCTGTGGCAACGCAACCATTTGACCTATCTCTACACTATAGCAGGATTAGGTGAATATGTCGGTTCTAAGACCTATTTACACGTAGCCGTAGACCATCTCACGAAATATGCGTTGGCAGTAGCGTCTAGGTCAACCAGCATTCGAACCTGCCAACAGTTATTAAACGGGTATTCCAGGATGGTACTCCGAAACGTCTTTTCGACAATAGGGCACCTGCATTTACCTCTCCCAAATTCAGGAGATTCCTGATAAACAAAAGCATTCACCCGTTCACAACAACCAGTAAAAACCCATAGTCAACCGAGAGGTCAAACGTTACAACGAATATGTACGTTTTATAGCCTCACCAACAATGGCCACCACTCACCGTCCGATAACACCTACGTCTTAAATCCATTCAAACATCGAACTCTAGACCAATACCAAACTGGTGAAAAACTTCTCACAACTACAAACACACCTTTCAAACAAATCTCACCGAATATATTCACAGCCACGCGCTTTGCAGAAATACAACTACCACATCCAATTCCACCACAGTACAGCAAAATAAATCCACTTCACTACATCCCTCTTCCACAACACTATCCCCCAGATTATATATTTTATATATAAACACCAGAACTCATATTTTATTTAATTTCAAACACCTGCACAAACCCCCGTTACAAACAGTCCTATATAATTTGGAAACCTTCGGACTATTCCATTTTATCTTCATTATTGCTATTTTATCACTACCTATCCCCGTTTCACCCGTTGTCATTTTATAGTACTTCGGTAACTTTCTTATAAACAATTCCGTCCATACCGACTCCAAAAAGCTATCCTCTTGGTAGTTATTTCAGTGTTAGATTCCATACGTACATTCCTCACCAACACATTTGAGTTGCTCTCTCTCTCTCTCATTCTCGAGATTTTAAGAAAGATATTTTAAACCATTTCTCTATTAGGACCCGACTGAAACTGCACATAAAACAACAACAAAAAAAAACCGACCACGACATCATAATTTTACCTCAGGACCACCAGGAAGACAAGATACCTTTATTCCATATGTTGTCAGAAGGTTTCCACCCTCAATATTCCTACCTGGAGTCGCCAAAAATAAACAAGTCCTTCTGTTTATTCTCAGTGGCGAACTATTCCAGCGGCCTCACCAATCGTACAGACAGAACTCATATTTATTTTACTTACTTAATCACGTAGTTTGATGCTTGAGATTACTTTAATGGTGTTTATATTAACTAATGAAATATGTTTTGTGTTTGTCTAAATTATATGGACATAAAATTCTGCTTCGAGCACACCTCTTCCTCTTAAAGGGCAAACAAAAAATACCAACCTGTTTAAGCAACAATATTTGACTACAAATGATATTTCTTTCAATATAAACAAAATAAATAGCGACGACACAGTTATGATAAATTTATATTTTTCACAGATAGAAGGCGCTGTGTTTTAAATAAATTACCACAAACACACGATAAACAATCCATGATAATAATCGCTGATAATTAGCGAATGTTTTACATGCCCCTACACAGGTAGAAAGAACGTATAATAACAGAAGACATTTAAGCACCATTTAAACATAAAATAAACTTCTACTATCCTTACTGCGATGGTTAGTTGAAGACCATTTCTACTATTCATCCCTTAAATGTAGTGTAAATATAATATGTCAATACAGTGTTAGAGCTCTGAAGTCTGGCTGATTGAATTGGCCAAACGCTGGGAATGTTTATCACTGATAAGCCAAGCTTCATGGCAGCAAGGACAGCAGAAGTTTGTTTTATATTTGAAATAATCCTAGGTGCTTAAATTATTTAATTACTTAAATATAGGTGACGCGTTATTGCCCTATAAGAAAGAAAGTATACTTGTACTTGTACTTGTACTTGAAATGATAGAGCACAATTTGGTTACTTCCACTCACTGGTGGGGTTGGACTCGTGTATGTCAGAGAATATATAAACATGCAATTAATATTTAAAACAAATTACTAAAAGCGGGATTCTAACACAACCCCTGGTTGTCCACACAATTTTTATACCCTCAGTTACCACTGCTGCTCAAATATCAAGTGAGAAAATGGCATGAGAAGATGCCTCACAAGGGAATTCATCATAAATCAGGGAGGTTGGATCCTTTTTCTCATACTAGTTTGGAAAGTAGAAAAAATGGTAGTTGCTAGCAGAATACTAAATATTGGACACTTCATTTATCACTCTTTGTTTACTGCGAAAATACAGGTTACGTGAAGAATAATGAAATCTAGATAGTAAAAAACGAAATGCTTATATGAAGATACTCCGGGGAATTTCACTTTGTCGCTTGAAAATACTTAAAACTGCAAATTGAAAAATATATAAAATGAACGGAATTCTGAGAAAGTGATGAGAGCACACTCAGTTTTCCACTTATTGTACAGTGGCTATAATTGACAGAAGGTTTATAAGACTGACATTTTATTGATTAAAAAGGACAAAAGGAGGTTGAATTTTACCTCTTCTATGAAAAATACACAAATACCTTACTTTTTAAATTAATTATTAAACTGCTACTCTTGTATGCTCAATAAACTGTATTTTTAATTTCTTTGGTTATTTCTTCTGCATCCATTTATTATAATTATATTCTTATATATTATTTTACGTGTTATATATATTTTCGTTTGTTTTTGTTATCATAAATATTGATTGAAATTCTTACCGCAACACGACATCTCAATCGTTCCCCATTTCCGTGTTCCAACCATCTTCGCTATAGCCGGTGAACTGAGGATGCGTCGAGGTGAATGTCCTTAGAGATTTAACGTATTGAACAACCGGCTCTTTTGAGTTCAGTCACCAAGGAATCGTCTGCTGTAACTGCCTCGGTGTTTTTAGTTTTTACGTTTTCTCTCTCAGTTCCAAACATTTCAAATTATTTCCCTGTCAATTAGAGAGATGCGAATATTTGCAAGTTATTCTATCATTTCTAAATCAACATGTGCATTCCCTGTCCGACTTACATTGTCGCCATTTCCTAATCCACAGATGCCAAACTACCCTTTACAAACTTTTGAATCACTCAGGATCTCGATACACTGGGTCAAGAGGCATTCTGGTAACTTTGGTAACTGTTGCACGGACTCTCTTGTGGGATACGCCTCTGCAGAGAGAACTATCTGAAAAAGGAATACGCTCAAAATTAAGAGACAATAAGCTACTTGCAAGTGGACAAAAATACGAAGTCGTTGACGGTAGAGTGGTTGGTGAAAAAGGCTCTACATCATAGCAGTTGACGCAGCCCCGAATTGATGTTGACACCTCAGAAACTTTACAGATACTACAAAATAAAATACATACAAATAAAGATTCACAAAAGGTTTTATGACTATTAGCTTTAAAAAACCAAAAGTTACGGTAAACACAATAATAAGCTGGAATATAAATGTACTTTTTAGGATGCTCTCTGTTTTTCCACTTCTCGAGTACATTAAAAACTACGAGATCTTCGCTTTACTTGAAACATGGTTTATAAATCTCACAAATATAACTGTTGTGTATTTAAAATTACCTCGTCGTTCTTTAAGCAAATTATTCCAACTCACCTTTATGCTTCTATTCTTGTATTCATTTAGACAACATTCCTTAGGATTAATAAATTATTTATTACCGTATTACATTTAATACAGCAGTTAATAATAAACAATCTAATTATCAAAAAATCTAACAAAAGAAAAACGCGGTCATTTGTTTACCGCAAACCAGAAAACTATAAAAATATCAGGAGATGATGATAAATCAAATAATTATATTTGACCGGTCAATATTCAAAATTAAATATAATATTGACTAGTCATACGAAATATACATCATTTCCTCTCCTCTTCGGAAGAGCGGAACTCTTCACAGGTTCAATCTCGTAGGTGGTCTTCGGATCCTACTAGATCTCCGGAGGGGAATCACTGGAGGGGATTTAGGATCCGGTGGTGTACTAGTCCGGGGACTCTGGGCTGGTTCAGTAGAAGACTGCGGCTCCGATGTCACTTCCTGGTGTTGAGGAATCAGTTCTTCTGACTCGGTGTTGAGATCAGGCTCGGAGACTCCGGCGTGGTCTTCGGTAGCTTCACCTCTCTTGTCAGGAATGTGAGATCTCCGCACTTGGTCCCAATGCCTTCTAGCTTGTCCTCTGGCTGTTTGTAAAGTCACTAGACGGTTTCCCGTAGTGTTTTGGATGCTCGCTTGGTCCCATTTTGGCTCTGATTTGTAGGTTCGGTACCAAACCGACTCTCCTACCTTAAAGCCTGGTTCCTCCGATTTACCAGGATTTGGTAAAATCAGATCCAAACGACTCCGAATGTTACGGCCAAACATCATTTCGGAAGGAGACTTTCCGATGCTGGCTATGGGGGTCCTTCTATACCCCAAAAGTATCTCAGCTAGGCGTTGAGATATGCTTCCTTGTTGTACTTTCTTAAGACCAGTTTTAATGGTTTGCACGGCACGTTCAGCTAAGCCATTGGAACTTGGGTGGAAGGGTGCAGTCCGTAGGTGACGGATACCATTTCTGGTCATGAACTGTCTGAATTCTTCGGAAGTGAACCCGGTACCATTATCAGATACTAGTGTTCTTGGAATGCCAAACCTGGCAAATAGACAGCGTAGTTGTTCGATGGTTTCTCTGGTGGAAGTGTTAGGAACAGGAATGGCTTCTATCCACTTGGTACAAGCGTCCACTACAATCAGGTACAGGTTTTGTTCAAATGGCCCCAGATGATCAATATGAACTCTATCCCAGGGTTGGTTGGTGGGCGGCCAATTGACTGGTGTAGTTCGGGGTGGCATGCAGGCAAGGCTTTGGCAGCAGTTACACCGTCTAACGGTCTCTTCAATATCCTTGTCCAAACCAGGCCACCAAAACAAAGTTCGGGCGACACTTTTTAAACCAACAATGCCTTGATGACTATTATGTAATTCATCCAACATTTTGGCTCTTAAATTTGTAGGAATGATGACACGATTTCCCCAGAACAACAGACCCTCACAGGCTCCCAGCTCACATCTACGGCTCCAGTAAAAATGAGTTCTATTTCCTTTGGTGTCTCTTCACTCCAACCTTGAAGAGTATAAAAGAAAACAACCTGCCAACACAGCTTCATAGATTTAGAGAACTGTTCAGTCCTGGCTACGGTGTGTTCAAGGGTGTAAGAGCTAGATTGCTAGTTGATCCTGAAGTGAAACCGAGATTTTTCAAGTCACGCCCTATTCCTTATGCGCTCAAGGAGAAGATTTCTAGAGAGCTTGATAGATTAGTCAAGGCGGGAATTTTGAAACCCGTGCGACATGCTGAATGGGCCGCTCCGATTGTTCCAGTTCTGAAGTCTGACCAGACTATTCGAATTTGTGGAGATTTCAAGATTACTGCGAACCAAGCCCTTAAAGTGGATCAATACCCCCTACATAAAGCCGAGGATATTTTTGCAGCTTTAGCTGGTGGTGAGAAATTCAGTAAAATAGACAGCGTAGTTGTTCGATGGTTTCTCTGGTGGAAGTGTTAGGAACAGGAATGGCTTCTATCCACTTGGTACAAGCGTCCACTACAATCAGGTACAGGTTTTGTTCAAATGGCCCCAGATGATCAATATGAACTCTATCCCAGGGTTGGTTGGTGGGCGGCCAATTGACTGGTGTAGTTTGGGGTGGCATGCAGGCAAGGCTTTGGCAGCAGTTACACCGTCTAACGGTCTCTTCAATATCCTTGTCCAAACCAGGCCACCAAAACAAAGTTCGGGCGACACTTTTTAAACCAACAATGCCTTGATGACTATTATGTAATTCATCCAACATTTTGGCTCTTAAATTTGTAGGAATGATGACACGATTTCCCCAGAACAACAGACCCTCACAGGCTCCCAGCTCACATCTACGGCTCCAGTAAGGCATGAGTTCTATTTCCTTTGGTGTCTCTTCACTCCAACCTTGAAGAGTATAATTCAAGGCTTGTCTTAAAGCAGGATCTCCTGGTAAGCTTGCCCGAATATCATCAGATGTAACTGGTGAACTGTCTGAAGCGTCCATCAATAATACCATTTCCACAGGTTCTGAAGCAGGATGATAGCAGGGTAATTTAATCATGTCAACCTTGTATGGCTGGGTTGGTAGTATTCCCAATGCTTCCATCCAATTCCGACCACAACCATCAGTGGTACTGTCTGAGTACTATTCTGGTATTGTACGGGCACATCCAATGTACCTAACACTGGCAAGGGTTGGCCACTGTAGGTTGCCAACTTAACTCTTAATGGATCGGCAGGACATGGATTAGGTAGTCCAAAGAACCTTCGAGTGGATTCGGATATGAGGCTGTAGGCAGAACCGGTATCATATTCAAATGACAGTATCTTATCATTGATTTGTACTTCAATCTTAATTGGATCGGTTGTTCTCCATAAATTTACGATTTTGAAGATTTGACTGCTGATTTCCGTCTCTGCGATGGCGTGTACTTTATTTCCATCCTTATTTGCAGTATAATTGCGTTGTGGCTTTCTTTTTAGACAACTCCTCCCCAAATGTCCAATTTTACCACAGTTGAAACATTTGGCTTTCAGATGAGGGCATTTATCTTGCTTATGATCCTTAGATCCACATCTTATGCATGTATAGCTTTCTGACCTGGTAAACTTTCCTGTAGTAGATGGCTTTAATCTCCAATTGCCTTGCTTAATTTTCATAACAACCTCTGGATTTCTTTGACTTTGTAAATCGTTTGCATCTTGTGCTGCTGCTTCTAAAGCAAGAGCAATTTCAATAGCTCTATGCAAGGTCAAACTATCACCTTCCCCTAACAGTTTTCTTTGAATGTTGTCATCCTCGATTCCAGCTATGAGTCTATCACGGATAGCTTCATCTATTGTAGACCCAAATTTGCAATATTCTGCCATCTTCTTTAATTCAGCAATGTATATTGAAATTTTTTCACCTGGCCTCCTTGCTCTATTTGAAAACTTTGAACGTTCAACGATAGCAGATGGGGTGGGGTTGAAATGGTTTTTTAATTTGCTCACTAGAACTGGGTAAGTATTTTCTACATCAGATAATTTTTTTGGTATGCAAAGATCATATAAAAGGTTGTACACAGTTGGTGTTAGCAAGGTCAAGAAAATAGCTTTCTTTTTATTTTGATCAATGTTATTTGCCTCAAAAAAATATTCCAATCTTTCGGTGTATCTTTCCCAACTTTCTGTAGTCTCATCAAATTTTTCAATTGTAAAAAGAGACATTTTGAACTAATTTGTTTACTTATCTTCAATTGGAAGATCCTAATTTGTTTACTTATCTTCAATTGGAATATCCCGTGCTCGTCGCCAATTTACTGTTGTGTATTTAAAATTACCTCGTCGTTCTTTAAGCAAATTATTCCAACTCACCTTTATGCTTCTATTCTTGTATTCATTTAGACAACATTCCTTAGGATTAATAAATTATTTATTACCGTATTACATTTAATACAGCAGTTAATAATAAACAATCTAATTATCAAAAAATCTAACAAAAGAAAAACGCGGTCATTTGTTTACCGCAAACCAGAAAACTATAAAAATATCAGGAGATGATGATAAATCAAATAATTATATTTGACCGGTCAATATTCAAAATTAAATATAATATTGACTAGTCATACGAAATATACATCAATAACATTAAAAGATTTCCAAATTTTTGAACATCCGGCAACTAAGACCACAGAAAGGGGAAAAGGATCAGGAGGAATAATTGTGGGTGTCAAAAAAGGGGAACATTACAGGTTGCACAGTACAGAAAAGGATAACATCTGGATATCGATTTTCTTATCACTAAACATAGGAACCAGCAAACCTACCACCTGCTTGATATTTGTATATCTCCCTCCAAACGAACTGTACCAGAATAACTTAGCTAGATTAACTAAATATATGGAAAAACAGATAACTGACGGGAAAGAACTAATTCTAATTGGGGATTTATATATATATATAAATGCGAGTATTAGAACTGGAGGGCTCGAGGGACTGTATAATCCAACAGATCTTCAACTCTCTTTAGTTTCCGAAAGAAAAGCAAGAAATCTAATAATTTCACCACTGTCTGAAGGACTTCTCGAGTTTCTCGAGGACAATTCGCTGAGAATAATCAACGGAAGATCAACAGGAGACAGAGAGGGAGACTTTACATATGTTTCGGAGAGAGGCTCATCAACTATTGATCATTGCATAGTTTCCAAGGAATACTGAAAAAAATATCAGACTTCAGGATAGAAACTCAGATGTATTCAGATCACCTTCCTCTTACCCTGAAGATAACAGGCCAGACACCTATGAAAATATATCCAAGGTAGAAGAATATGATGTTACGAGATACAGATGGACAGCTGAGGGAATTAAGACATTTAAACAGGAATTAAAGGAATTGCAAGTAGTAAAAATATCAAATCTCGATAGCTCCGTAAATATTTTCACTCAAAGAATTACTGAGGCAATGTCAACATTAGGAATAATGTACTTAACTAAGGGTGCCCCCGGAGAATCTAAACCATGGTTTGACAAAACCTGTTACGAGATGAAAAAGCTAACAAAAGAAAGTCTGAAGGAATACCGTAGAACCAACAGAAAGGAAGACCTTGAAAGCTATGCTCTCCATAGAAAGAAATATATCGGTTTATTAGATGATAAAGGAAGAAATATATTCAGGAAAAACAAGAAATATTGAGATATATAAAAGATTCAAAGTCCTTTTAGAAGACCATTGCGCTATTTAAAAGAGCATCAAAAATTCAAGGAGAAATTACTGTACAGGAATGGCACGATTTTTATTGCGAATTAATGAGTATTGAGAAAAAGGAGAAGATTAGTAATATAGAAGTGAGGATTTCGCCGAGTGATCCAATACTTGATCCAGAGATAACTTCTGAAGAGATAGGCAGGGCAATCAGAGATTTGAAAAATAACAAGGCAAGTGGACCTGATGACATCCCCAATGAAATAATAAAAGTACTCCTAAACTCATACATGGGTTTATTAGAACAATTTTACAATAGAGCTCTGATAATGGGACACTATCCTACAATATGGACTAAATCGATCATACATCCAATCTTTAAAAGCGGTGACAAAGACAGCCCTTCAAATTATCGTGGTATAGCACTGTTAAGTAATTTATCGAAACTTTTTACGACAATACTAAGATCAAGACTGAATGAATGGGTAGAAAGAAGTAACTTCATTCCAGAAAACCAGGCGGGTTTCCGAAGGGGTCGATCGTGTGTGGATCTGATATTCACATTGACCACTCCAATACAACTATCACTGAGGAAAAAGAGAGGAAAATTATATGTATTTTTTGTTGATTTGAGAAAAAGCATTTGATACAGTTCCTCACTCATTACTTTGGAAGAAATTAACCAATCTGGGCGTAAGCCATCAATTTATACACGCAATTAGAAATTACTACGAATAGGCGACTGTGGCAGTCAGATGGAGGGGATCAATTACAGAAAATATCTAGATACATTCGGGCGTTCTACAAGGAGGGCCACTATCGCCATTACGTTTTATATTATTCATGACGGACCTGATTAAAATGTATGACAACTCAGATCTGACGAGTGTATACCTGCCGGAATTTGGTGACGTTCACCTGCTGATGTATGCAGATGATATTGCTATTATAGGGGAGTCGAGGATAAACCTCCAAAAAAAGATTAACATATTGAAAGAATATCTTGGTGAGAACTATATGACACTGAATGAGTCCAAATCGAAGGTTATGGTATTTCGCAATGGTGGTAAACCCTCAAGAGAAGATAGATGGTACTGGAATGGTAAACCTCTGATGGTAACAAGAAGATATAATTACTTGGGATACCCTCTGGTCAGTACAACTAAAACCACTCAAGCCGCAAACTTTTTCAAAGGAAAAGCACTTGCGGCAATAAATGCTGCAACCCCAATATTGGCAAAATCAAAAATTAATTCAATAAACTCTGCAATGAAACCGTTTGATTCTATTGGGATGGCTGTTTTGATGTATGCTGCTCCAATTTGGGCAACAGAGCATAAATATTTATTGGATCATATACAAGATACATTTATTCGTAGGTTCTTGAATTTGCCTAGATATACACCAGGATACATAATAAGACCAGAAACAGGCCGCGTCTCATTAATAATAACAGCTCTGAAATTGACCTTGAAATATTGGCTGAGGGTGCTGAGTATGGATACAAATAGATTACCTCGAATATGTTTAAATAGAATGAGGCAATTATCCTGTGCTACATGTGCGCCCATCGGGTTTATAAAACAATTAAGCAATTTACTCAATAATAACGGATCCTCGTGGCTTACTTATTGTAATGATCCTGATTCACTAAGGAATGAGACCCCAGGAATATTAAGAACTGCGATAGAGCAAACAATACAAAACGACTTAACAAGAATAACCCAATTAAAGTTATATTCCCACTATAGAGATATATATACAACGTTTACCACCGAAGAATATTTCTTAAGTGAACTCCCTTTTTCTGTCATCAGATTAATCGCGCAATTTAGAACCCTTTCAATTTTTTTCAGAGAACACCATCTGATTTTAATGAGGGGTGAAGACCTGAAATGCACTTTCTGTGGATCAGGAATAACAACGGAGATGTTGCACTACTTATTTGATTGTGCTGCTCTGTCTGAGGAAAGACGAAAACTAAATGATAAAACGGGGCTACTTTGTCCTTCATTTCCGGCACTAATTATTGAAATATCAAAGAATAGGTATATAGCGGTGGCGATATTTGGATTCCACAGGATTATATCCTGGAAAAAGGCCACACAGTGTTCTCCCCATTCCTTGTGAACTGGCGAATCCTGTATAGGGCGAGAGGCCCTAAATAAAGGCTTTGTTGTTGTTGTATAATAGGCTTATTGAGGCAGCCTCACCAAAGGCAGGGCAAGGTCGAATTTCATTGAAATTATTCTATATACAGTTACGAGCGTCATTCTTCATCTCTTAATCAGTTTTCGTCTCTGTCACCGTTTGCTTTTTTTTTTTTTTGGAATGGCGCCCTCCTATTGGTTGGCTACGATCACGCCACCTTTGCCCCCCCCCCCCCCCCCACTCGCTTTTTCGTTTTTGTAACTATTGTGTTGGAGCGGGTCGCTCCTTAAATAAATACATATATTAGTTAATAACCAAATGGAATCCTCTCTTTCTCTTTCCCAGTAAGAGACGCCTACGGAAGCCAACAGTACATAGACAGATAAAGCACATAGGCTATAGTTATTAACTAACATATGCATTTATTTAAGGCGCCAATTTATAATTGTAACAAATAGTATTTGAATCAAAACATTCAATCGGGTAAAACACGGGCGTTGCCCGGGTCATTCGGCTAGTTAATTATATTTTACAAGAAACTTCCACAAGTTGTGAGTCAGTTTTAAAACCGCCGCTGAACACCGTCAAACGAGCTGGACAACAACAGTGCAGATCACACCTTCTTAGACCTTGCCCTATCTTTGGCGCTGGCCTCTCTTCTAGGTGACATCCAACCTGCTTCATCATTTGTGTTGACGCCTGACCACGAGGCCTCATGACTGCTAATGCTCTTGTTGAGATATATATGTATTCAGCAGTACAGTTATACTCAGATATCACCTATACATTATTAATGTGGCTTTGTTATTATAACCCTTGGCATGTTGACCTGGCTAGATTTCAAATAGTAACTTACCACAGGGGAAGACATTTCCTATACTGGAAAAATAATGCAATATTTACTCTTGAATCTTAATATTTTTGGCTTTCTCATCAGCAAAGGGCAAAGTTACTCTAAACCGTGCTCCTTCTTAAAAAATATATATAAGAAAAAAAAACAGTATATACCCGAAATCCGTTTTTGCTGCTTATTCATAACACTCAATTAAAATGCCTTCCATATTCTTGCTTCGAAACAGAGGAATCATTGATGACACTAAATATGGTAACAATATCAAATCACAAAAGGTAAAAGCAACTGAGATGCTTGAAGAAAATAGGGCGACAATGAAAATGGAAGTGAAAGCATTACTATTTATTGAGGATAAACCAATTCTATCAACTGTAAAGATAGAAATTGGTGCGATAATGGCTATACTACCCAGGTTTAATACAAGATTAGCAATATCTGTTCTATCTCAGCTTCTTTGTTCATCATGAAGGAGGGGAAGATGACAGCCGCTAAAATTGACTTCCATCCTCACAAGGTTTCAGTAAAACTGCCTTCAATACAAATGGAACATTTTGAATTTTTGTTTCTAAACATCAGATGCAGGTAAATAAGTAAATCTGTGTGTGGAAGCAAGTCACTCATCAGTTTCCAGTCAATGGAGTTGCTGGAGACAGCATCAGGAACAACAAGGTACAGATCATATAGTCCGGATAAATTGATAAAGTCCTTGGCCAGAACATCCATGCCACCACTAGGTTATCTTTCATAAATACTCAAATATAAGAACACATCCAGGAAGATATGTCTATGAAAATCCTCCATTAATGATGGTTAAAAGTTTGCATGACAAAGAACCTTGCCACAAAGGATCGTGTGCATTTTAATACAAGCGTGCTTCTCCTGGGGTTGCTGAAGACAGCATCATGAACAACAAGGTACAGATCACAGTCTGGAGAAATGGATGAAGTCATTGAACTAGGCCAGGAGAACCATGTCACCACAAGGTAGCTTTCATAAGTATTCAAATATAAGAACACATCCAGGAAGATATGTCTAAGAAAAACATCCATATACCTTGTCATAATAGGATCGTTTGCATTTTTCAAAAGGCAAGCGTGCTTCTCCCTGAAATATTGAAATAATTTCGTACTTAGATCCGAATGTGTCTCTTTTATTTGCATCACATCATTTGTTTTGCAATCATTTGAAACTATTCCATTCTAAGAACTCAACTGTATTTTTTTTTTTTGTCATAGAGGTACAGCCTGCATCACGCTGAAGAGGGCCAACAGCCTGAAATGCGTTTATGGTTGGCTTTTCTTGATTTGTAAACGAAACAGGTTGGCCAACTATCAGGGAACAGGTTGCATCAACGTTTAGTTGATTTCTGTTCCACTAGATGGCGCTCTGCCATCTAAAAGCTCACGTGAGCTGTCAGGATATGTCTATTGTTGTTTTCAATATTGTAACAAAGTATTTATTGTATGTACAGGTTATTTATTTTGATATTTATATTATATATATTTTACTACTCTGGAAACTTCCCTCACTGCTTATCTTGTATCTTTTAAATGTTGATTTTGTTTTCCTTAAATAAATTGCAGCGTCTTCCTGAAGTTTGCCTTTCCTAATTGTCTACATTAGATCCATGTCAGTATCTACAATAGTTGCAAGCTGTGGGCCACAGCTTCCATAGGAAAGGAGCTATGTAGCAAAGTATTTATTTTATTGTATACACACACACAGATTATAAATTTAATATTTATATTATTTATATTTTACTATGGAAACTTCCCTCATTGCTTATCTTGAATCATATAAATGCTTTTATATTTTATATTATTTAATTGATTTTGATTTTGCCTTAAATAAATTGATGTGTCATCCTGAAGTTTGTCATTTCTAATTTTCTACTTATAATATCAACACTTGACATTTTATGAGCATTTTAGTAGATACTAGCCTAATAACCCGGGCAACGTCCAGGTTTTACTCGAGTGCGTTTATATTTTAAAAAATGTTTTTTATTCAAATACAATTCGTTACAATTATAAATTGGCGCCATGGATGTCACTCTTGTGAAACGTCCCGCAACAAAGTCGGTGGATGAGAGGGTAACACGCTCGATTTCGATTTTTATGTGAATATATTTTAAATCTGATATATACCTAAATCGATATATTTGATGATAGCAGGCGATTTCTTGCCCCGTCATTGTATGTCAGTCTTGTGTCCCGCTCCAGCCTCTCTCCACACATTAATTCCCGTCGCGCCGTGGAGGGCACGTGGTCACTGCACACATCTATGTAGATATATATATTCAAGCGGTGCAGCAAGGAAGATGAGGGGAATAAGTGGGCAAGCCAAGAGAAGAAGGAATGCAGGGGCCCCTCCAAAAGGAAGTGTGGATTGACAGATTCCAGGGGAGAGGGCGGCAGACCGGGAGTCCAGCTGGTGCCGTAGTTAAGGAAGTAGCCGAGAGAGCGGCCGGCCTGAAGGGGGGTTTGTGCGCCGAGAAGACTTTGCAGTCTGGGGGGAGAAGTCTGTCTGGTGACAACGGGACCTGCAGCAAGGAGAACGGCGGTGACAACAGACGCGGCAGGTGGGCTCCGGACGTGTGGCCATATGGACTGACCGGGAAGATGGTGACGAGGAGGATCACTCTGGTGGCGGACAATGAAGGCAAGTCCATCTACTGTATATAGTTACTGATCTACTCTTTAAATCTCTTATAATAAATATACCTTACTAAGTTGTATCCACAAAGAACCCACATTGTTTTCTTAGAAACCTTGTATGCAAACATCGACGACTGAGAAGCGTCGTAACAATATATTGTTGCGACACTTCTCAGCCGTCGATGTTTGCGTGCAAGGTTTCTGAGAAGACAATGTGGGTTCGTTTTGGATACAGCTTAGTACTATAGATTTATTACCAGAGCTTTAAAAGGGATATTAATAACTATACATAGGAGATTGACTTGCCTTCAATGCCGCCCCAGGTAGGTTCCTCCTCGTCCTTCTTTTCACCGTCCTCCTCTTGTTAATCCACACAGTCTCGGAGCCCACTTCCTCGTAGCCAACTTGCCGCGTCTGTCGTCACCGCCGTTCTCCCCCACTCCCCCGCTTCCTCCCACATTGGAATGTCGTCTGGACTTTGTCTACCCCCAGACACGTGAGCCATTCTCCCGCAGCTGGAATCCATCCACCTTTCCACAACTTCACCCTGGGACCTCTGCCTCTCTGATATCTTGTCATAAAGTGAGGAAAGAATTAACCATATTACAATATATATGCTTGTATATATGGTAATTTAAACCAACAACCCTGTATAATTTTCTTACAACATAAACCTTAGATTATTAAAACATTGGATCAGTAAACATGAGGGCAACCACTTCGCTAATTACATTACTTTTTTTTTCATATAACATTTTTGTAAACAAAAAAGGTAATGATGATAAATTCAATGAATATTTACACAATCATAGAAAAATTATATTAAACCTTTATATATAAACATAAATATTTTAACTAAATTGAACATTCTCCCACCACCAACTTGATGGGGGGCCATCAAAAAACATTATATAGGTAGCAAACATAATTTTACAATAGGTCTTCTGTAAGTCCCATTAGCAGTCTTGACTTCTACCACTCTGATTCTAGCGTCATCTCCTGGAAACACCTTTGAAATTCTTCCAATCTTCCATGCTAGTGGAGGTTGTTGTTCATTCTTTATCAACACCGGGGATCCTTCCTTAATGTTGGGTTGGGGCTTACACCATTTGGATCTTTGTTGAAGTTGTGACACATATTCTTGGAACCATCTTGTCCAAAAATGATTCATTGATTTTTGAATTAATTGCCATCTATTTGGCAAACTCATTGCTATGATGTCATCTTCATCGGGAAGCGCTGTTAAAGAACCACCTATTAAGAAGTGACCAGGAGTCAATGCCTGTAAATCTTCAGGGTCCTCAGAAAGAGGACAAAGAGGTCGCGAATTCAGGCAAGCTTCAATTTGTGTGCTAACAATGTTGTTAGTTCTTCAAAATTTAGCAAAGCACTGCCCATTGTTCTTCTAAGATGATATTTCATGGACTTAACTCCGGCTTCCCAAAGTCCACCAAAATGTGGAGCTGATGGTGGAATAAATTTCCACTGAATTCCCTCTGAATTCGTAAGAACTTTACTGGTATTGTGACATAGTTTCCCAATAGTCTTATGCGCACCAACAAAATTAGTGGCGTTGTCACTATGAATGGTTGCTGGTTTACCTCTTCGAGCAATGAACCTTCTTATTGTGGATATGAGAGCATCTGTGGTCAGACTACGGATTAATTCTAGATGAATGGCCCGAGTGCTGAAACATATAAGCAAGGCAACGTAAGCATTCATGGTTGAAGTTGTACGTCCCATGTTCCGTTTAATCAGAAAGGGTCCTGCAAAATCTATTCCAGTTATCAAAAACGGCCTTGATCTGTTGATCCTTGCAAAAGGTAGATTTCCCATTAATTGAAAAGGAGCTTCTTTACGAAATCTAGCGCATTTCATGCATGTTATTAAATTTTCCGTACAACATTTCTTCCAGAAGGTATCCAGAATATATTTCTTATTGCTGCAAGCGTAGCTTGAGTTGATGAGTGAAGATTATGGACATGAACATTGTTTACAATAAGAGTGGTAAGATGATGTGAACTTGGAAGTAAAACTTGATTAATCCGATCACCATAAACATTTACATTTTTTAATCGTCCGCCAAATCTAATGATTTCCCTTGAATCCAAAAAGGGACATAGATTGTATATTCTACTCTTATTCGGGATTGGCTTGTTGCTTAACAGGCAATGCTTTTCTTTGGAAAATTCAATAGATTGAACACACTTAACAACTGTCAACAGAGCATCATTAAACTCTCTTGATGTTAAGGGCTCCCTGTTCCTTGAATGTGAAGGCATTCGACTGTTGTTGACAAATCTTAAGCACCAAGCTATGATACATTTCAGTTTGGTTAATGATGAGCAGTTTATCACAATGGATGGAATTTCACACTCAATTGTACCAAAATACGTCTTGATTTTTCTTCTTCTTTAAATTCTTCCTTGGAGCTATTAATGAATTTCTTAATTTCAAGGGCAGGTTCAATTAGCCATGGTGGCCCATTCCACCATAGTGGATGTTCTACTAAGTCGGATGGAAATATTCCTCGTGATGCACAGTCTGCTGGATTCTGCCTTCCATCAACATGGCACCAAACCCCGGAGACAAGCCGGTGTATCTCAGCAACTCGATTTGCCACAAATGACTTCCATCGGCACGGCTCGGAATTGGTCCAGCATAAGGCTATAGTAGAATCAGACCATAAATAAATTTCATTGATGGTAAGCGAAGGTTATCATATACAGTTTTCACTAATCTTGCCAAAAGTAGAGCAGAACATAATTCTAACCTTGGAAGAGAAACCACCTTCATAGGTGCGACTCTTGTTTTTGCCACTAAGAGAAATGTCTTAGCGCTTGTGTTTGAGAGGATCACCTTTAGATACAGAGATGCAGCATATGCCTTCTGTGATGCATCACAAAATCCATGAAATTCTACCTTCATAAAATTACCTGGTACCACGCATCTTGGGATCTGAATGTGCTCTAGCGATGGAAGATCCTGGTTTATCAAAGTCAGCTTCCTTCTTAGTTCCTCTGGAATTGGGTCATCCCATTCCAAACCAGTCTTCCAAAGTTCTTGCAAAATCAGTTTAATAGTGGTCGTAAATGGTGAGATCCAACCCAGTGGATCAAATATTTTAGCAACCTGTGATAGTATTCCTCGTTTTGTCATAGAGTTCAGTGGCAGAGCTATTCCCTTAAATGTGAAACAATCAGTTCTTGGTTGCCATTGGAGGCCTAAAACGTTGACAAATTCCTTGGATTCCTCAAATCCAATATTTGTTTTGGTGGCTCTTAAATGATTTGGTAAAAGTGACAGAACATCAGGAACATTGGAGGTCCACTTACGAAGTTCGAAGCCTCCTGCACTTAGTAAACCATAGAGTTCTTGCACCAAATTCTTGCCTTCAACTACTGAAAAAGTTCCAGTTACTAGATCATCAACATAAAATCTGTCAATGCTATTTTGCTAGCTTTTGGAAACTTACTCTGCTCATCCAAAGCCAACTGTTTGATGATAAGAGTGGCCAAAAATGGTGCACAACTAGTCCCATAAGTGACAGTTTCTAGCCGATAGTCCTTTATTTTATCATGAGGATCATTCCGCCATACAATTCTTTGGAATTCCGAGTCTTCTTGTGATATTCTAATTTGCCTGTACATCTTGGCGATATCAGCATTTATAGCAACAGGATGAATTCTGAATCTCAGAATGCTGTGAAACAAATCCTGTTGAATTTTGGGCCCTGGAATTAAAGCATCATTCAAGGACAAACCTGAATCAGTCTTTGCTGATGCGTCAAATACTACTCGCAATTTGGTGATGCAACTTTTTTCCTTTATTACAGGATGATGAGGCAGATAGTACCTTCCCTTAATGATATCTTCCTTTGGTACTAAGCTCATATGTCCCAATTCAAGATAATCCTTAATGAAGCTTCTATATTGGTCATAAACTTCAGGTCGTGGAATCAACGATCTTTCCAAAGAACAAAGTCTTTTGACCGCATTGGATCTTGAATCTCCTAATTGGCAGTCATTCCGAAATGGCAGTTGTACAACATATCTGCCTGTGGAATTCCTTCCATGTGTTTCCACAAAATGGATTTCACTTTCATTTTCATCCTTAGATATAGAAGTCACATCAGGAATGGATTCCAATTTCCAAATTTTTTCGACTATATTTTGGATTTCCAGGCATGCATGATGTGACTGAATGATATTCCTAATACTTCTCCTACTACCCTTAGAGGAAACTCTTCCAGAAAGGAGCCATCCTAATTTAGAAGAAGTAGCAGTTAGTTGTTCTTCATCGCCGATAACGGACTCGCCAGTGAACAGGACCATAGCTAACACAGCACCAATTAATATGTCGATGGGAGCAGAAATATTATAATCTAGATCAGCCAGAGGCATGGTTTTGAGTTGAGGCAAGTTTGACTTTGGACATGTAAGAGTTGGCAAATTATTTGTCAACTTATCCAACACCAAGGCGTTCACCTTGAAAAGTTCATCGGATTTGAAATGTGGCGTAAATTCAAACTCCACAAGTCCATAAGAGTGACTCGCAAAATGTCCCGAAATTCCCGATATTTGCGAGTGTACGGTAACATAATGAAGTCCTAGTCTTTTTCTACATTGTCCTGATATAAAGTTCGCCTGAGACCCTGAGTCTATCAAGGCTTACATGTCTGAGGCACACCATTGTTATCCTTGATTTTAATCCTAGCGGTTGTAAGCATGACATTAGAAAAATATTTCTCATCACTTAAAAGACAAGTTGTATTTTTGATGTCTTTTCCACACTCAAATTTCCCTTCATCAACTTCTTGAACCTTGGTTTCTTGGTGAATCAAAGTGTGGTGTTTTTTCTTGCAAATTTGACAAATGTTTTTGCAATAACAATTCTTTGCTAAATGGTTTGGCTTTAAACATCTGAAACACAATTTAGCCGAACTAACAAAATTCACTCTCTCTGACTCGGGTAATTTAGAAAATAAATTACAGCTTGAAAGAGCATGTGCACCTTCACATTTAAGACATTTTATCATATATGAATTATAAACATTCACCTTTTGTAATTCCTTTTTCATTGAATGTTTCTCCACATTTGAATCTTTATTAGGTAAATTCTGCAAGCTTTTTGCGTGAATTTCCAAAAATTCCATTAAATATTTAATTGAAGGCACAACTCTTGGGTTGTTCTGCAATTCCCATTGTTTTCTTGTGGTTTTATCAAGCTTATCTTGTATGATCTTGACGATAAATACCTCAGATAAACTATCGATTTGGTAACCCAATACCTTCACTGTTCTTACTATTTCGTTGCAGCTATCTAGAAGTTTAAACATTGAATTATGGTTGTCATCGGCTAATTTTGGTAATCTTAATGCATTATCTATTTGGGTGAAAATTAGATCCTTTGGGTTATCATATCTTTTTAATAAAGTTTGCCAAACCTCAACATAATTATCGGCCGTAATTAGAAATGCGTTGACCAGTCTTAGGGCTTCGCCTCTCAGTTGGCCTTTCAAATATTGTAAATTTTCAATATCAGGTATTTGTGAGTTAGAACCAATTGCAGAAAAAAATAGATCTTTAAATGAAAGCCATGATTCTAATCTGCCATTGAAAGTTGGCAACTCAAGTTTAGGCATTTTAACATGTAAATTAACTTCTTTTTTTTTTTTCAGATGGTTCTTGCCCATTATGCTTTAAATCTAATTCACACTTTAATCTTATACACTTATCTATACAAATTTCCACTTCGTCATTCAAATCATCATCCTCAAGTTGCTGCAAGAAAACATCACTCATTTTCATCAAATCATTATTTGCATAATCTAGTTTGCATTTCGTTGCATTAATATCTACCATAGACACAATGGATTCGATATTTTCCTCTATGCCTTTTATAGTTTTTTTATCCTTTTTAATTTTTTAATTAAAGTTTCTACATCCATAATTGCTATTAAATTCTCTTCCCAAATACTTTTAGTTGAAATATATGGTTACAAAATACTTATAAGTTGCCCCTTTTTTTAAAATAAATTTTAACTTGACTTTTACTTACGTTCAATCCAGCTCGAGTTGACGAATGTATAATTTTCTCTTACGACATAAATCTTAGATTATTAAAACATTAGATCAGTAAACATGAGAGCAACCACTTCGCTAATTACATTATTTTTCATATAACATTTTTGTAAACAAAAAAGGTGATGATGATAAATTCAATGAATATTTACACAATCATAGAAAAATTATATTAAACCTTTATATAAACATGAATATTCTAACTAAATTAAACAAACCCCATATTGTATATAACTTATAACAAGATTTTCATGTTGTATAATAGAAACACATTTGTAAATGATTATACGCATGATTGACATGTGTGCTTACATCATCATATGTAATGTACTTTGTATAAACTGAGGATAAATTAAAAAAAACTCTGTAATAGATTAAGAGTTGAGCTGAAGCAAGAGACAGAAGTCAAAAACGTCTAAAATCGAGATAGATGGAGGTTCAACATCTAAAGATAGAAAGGAAACTGTCAGGATGGCGCCAGTTTAGAATTTCGCCAGACGCTCTTGTCGCATCTCCTGAAATGCAATACTTCCTTTCTCGGAAAAGATATATAAAGCCTCCGTCCTAGCCAAAAATATAGTCACTTCACCATCAGCGGAAGCCCTCGTCGGTTGTCACCAAAGTTCTCCTCATCCACCATGTAGACCAGTAAGAACTCTTTTATCTCCATCTTTCGCTCCTAGCTCAACTTTTATCTGTTCACGGAACTTTCCTAGTGCAACTGTGTCTTCGTTTTTTGTGTGGACATTTCCAAGTTTTCCACTCTGCCTCGACAACGACTGCCTGTACTCTGTGAGAACTGTTAAAGGTCTCCCAAGGTGCAGAGAGGTACTGGAAAACTCTCCACGCCCTGACTGTCCCTCTCGGTTACTACAGGTTTGCCCCTTTGGGTTACCATACCACAGCGAGAGACCCTCGGTTACCACAGTATAGCGAGAGTCGACAGGATACCAAACTGTGGTGTTTTGCATAACAATAGTTATGTTTTAGATAAATTGTCGAGATATGCAAATAAGGTTTTGCATAGTGTTTGTTTGTATGTTAATTATTTTTATGTATATATATGTATCATTAAATTGAAATATTCAGTCATATTAGTGTTATGAGCCAATAAAGGTTTTATCTTTAACTTAGTGGATCTCGGTGACCTGGTGAAGTGTAGAGACACAACAGTGGCGACGAAGGAAAAGTAAGCGAACAATGATGAATATTGAACAGTTCAACCCAAACAATGGAAATGAAATATCAAGTTATTTAGAACGCTTTGAATCCTATTGCATAGCGAATGATATAGTAAAGATCGTTAAAAAGAAGGCAACATTTTTCTCGCTATGCGGAAGAGAAACGTATAATATAATACGGACGTTGACCTCTCCCAAGAATCCATTGGAAACAGAATGGGAGGAGATAGTAGCAGGGATAAAAAAATACTTTGATCCGACGCCAAATATAATAGTGCAGCGTTTTAAATTTGCGAAAAGGCTTCAAATGCCAAATGAAACAATATCTGAATTTATAACAGCTCTAAGAAAATTGCCGAGAAGTGTGAATTCCCTGATTTGGAGGATAGGTTGCGTGATGCCCTGGTATGCGGTATTCTAAACGGGGAAATACAATCAATGCTGTTAATGAACAGTATGCTAACATTTAAAGTGGCTCAAGAGATGGCATTGGCACATGAGGCTGCGGTAAAGAACGTTGCAGAAATTAAAGACGGAAAACCTCAGGAAGAAATTAATGTAATGGGAAGAGCTGTTAAGGTGAGACGGAGGAATGAGAAGATTTTTAAATGTTTCCGCTGTGGATACACAAACCACAGAGAAGAGCAATGTTTCTTTAAAGAGAAAAGATGTTTTAAATGCCAGAAGTTAGGGCATATATCTAGGGTCTGTAAGAACGGGAACTGGAGGAGCGATCGTAATAATTGCTCGATAGATGAGGAGGCAGAGGCAACTAATGGCCTTTTTAATATAAATCAAGAGAAGGACACAAGTAACATGCGGAATTATATGGTAAAAGTATGGACTAGCGGTCGAGATATGAATATGCTCATTGACTCAGGAACAAGAAAAAATATTATTTCTGAGAAGACATATATTGAAACTTGGGTGAAGTCAGAAAGGCCTAGAATAGAGAAGGATTATACCAAGTTGGTGCAATGGAACAGGCAGAGGTTATCGATTCTGGGTAAAATAAAAGCCGACGTAAAAGTAAACAAAAGAAGTATCACAATGGAATTTCTTGTGATCGAAGGTCCGGGCCCAAATCTGATTGGAAGGGAGGCGTTTGACCAGATTGGAATTGGTCTTGAATGGATAAGTTATGGCGACAGTGTATGTCAAATCAATAAGGTAATGAATGGAAATGGTATGGCCGCTGCGATGAACGGCAATGGCAATGGAGCTAAGTACGGTAATGGCAATGGAATGGCCGCGGCTATGAATGGAAACGGCAATGGAATGGCTGCTTATATGAATGGTAATGGAATGGCTGCAATGATGAATGGAAACGGAGGCAAATACGCCAATGGAATGATGAGCGGAGCTAATGGAATGGGCGCGGGTTACATGAACGGTGGGGAGGACATGTACAGTGAGGGTGATGGGCTGAGCGTGTACGGCAACCCCGGCGTGGACTTCCACTTTTCGCCTCGGTGCCCGAGACCAGCTTCCAATGCGGACAACAGGAGCTTCCTGGATACTATGCCGATCAGGAGGGACCCACCAAGGCTGGAGGAAACACCTGGGCCAAGTAGACCAATAAGAAACCGGAGACTCCCAGAATACTTTAAAGATTGTGTAACAAATTGGGGGTGAGAAGATGTGGTGTTTTGCATAACAATAGTTATGTTTTAGATAAATTGTCGAGATATGCAAATAAGGTTTTGCATAGTGTTTGTTTGTATGTTAATTATTTTTATGTATATATATGTATCATTAAATTGTAAATATTCAGTCATATTAGTGTTATGAGCCAATAAAGGTTTTATCTTTAACTTAGTGGATCTCGGTGACCTGGTGTAGTGTAGAGACACAACACAAACGAAGAAGGCCAGCTAGTCCAGATAGAAGCGAGAAAGTGCAAAAATGGAAGAGCAAACCGACCAGTCCAACGATTCGACCGAGCCATCTGTCCCCAAACAAGGGACGACATTTGAGGAGGAGGAAAGGTCGCCGCCCCAAGGGACCTACGCAGACCCGCTGACACAGATCGCCGATGCCCTGAGTAAGTTGCTGGTCGCCCGACCTCCGAGGGAGATAGACGTGAGTCCATACGATGGTACCTTAGAAGCCCAGAGCTTTTTCGACAACTTCGATGCCCAAGCAGACCGAGCTAAGCTGACCTACACGGATCGCCTACGCAAGTTACCCTGCTACCTGCAAGGTAAGCCACTCCAATATTTCCTAAGCCTACGGTTAGATAGGTTATTTTATAATGAAGCCCGCCAGACACTGATAGACTTTATTAGAAAGAAGGAATCATATATCGCCGCAACTCTTTTTATTATTATAGCGGTTAAGGAAGCTTTCGGGCAAGCCCTTCTTCAGCTAATTATATTGTACAATTAAAGAGAGATTATATATCGTTTTTAATATAAATCAAAATAAACGAAAAGAAATTTACCACGCCCCTATCGCCCTCGTTTCAATAGCACCGCGTGGCCACGTTATGTCTGATCCTAACTTCAAATGTAATATGGTACAAAAATATCTTAAAAGAAAGTTACGTAATTGAATAAATATAAAGAATCAACTATAAACAGTTCAAAGAATTTAGTGGAGATTTTTAGGATAGAAGGGGAACGTACTGTGATGGCAACTGTATACTTTGTTTAATGGTTTAGGGTGCTTCATGGTTTCTATTGCTTCAAGAATGAGTCTTTGGGTTTTAGTTTTGGCATTAGTATGGAGGATTCTGGTATTATTGAAGTCTGGAGTGTGTCCGGTTTCTCTGACGTGGTCAACAATTAAGGAGTTTGGGTTTAGTTTAGAGATGTTTCTTTGGTGTTCTTTGATTCTGATTGAAAGATCTCTTGATGTCTCACCGATGTAGACACTATTGCAGTTGAGGCAGGGAATTTGGTAAACTAAATCTTTTTTCTGTTTCTGGTCGGTGCTTTTGGTGATTGGGTTTCTTAGAATCGAGCCCATGGAAGGTGAACCTCTGAAGATGGTTTTTATGCCAAAACTTTTGAGTTTGCGAGCTATTGTAATTGTAGATTCTGTATATGGTAAGTAACAGGTGGAGATGTACTGATTGGAGTTATTTCTGGGAGTCCCTGGTTTATATCTATTTCTTTTAATGAAAGGAAGCGGGTATCCAGATTCAAGAAGCTGGTTTTCGATAGATTTAAGTTCCTTATTGTATTCTATTTTTGAAGAACAGTGGGTGAAAGCTCTTTTCGTCAAGGTACGTACAACTGTTATTTTGTGGGAGATGGGAGAATTGGAGGCAAAGTGTAGGTACTGCGTTGGGGAGGTAGGTTTTCTATAAACTTTTGTTATAAAACCGGTTCTATTTCTGGTAAATAAAATGTCAAGGAATGGCAGGCTTCCGTTATTTTCTTTTTCTATTGTAAATTGAATAGATGAGTTGAAGCTATTGAGGGTTTCTAGGATGTGATTTTCACTGTTTTCTGTGATTATGCAAAAAATATCATCGACGTATCTTGACCAGATTAATATTTCGTTGGGTTTTATTTCAGTGATCCACGAGTCAATGGTGGAGAGAACTATTTCGGCTAGAATTGTAGACAGTGGGCTTCCCATCGGGGTGCCTTTTATTTGGTTGTAGTATTCTTCTGTAAATTTAACTGTTGTGCTCTTTAAACAGATTTCAGTGAGTTTCAGGATTGCAAGGTGGTCCGGGTATGCTTCTTTATGTTTGATTAGGATGGTTTGTAGGGAGTCCATTATTAAGTCGTGGGGGAGGCTTGTGTATAGGTCTTTGACATCATATGAAACGATTCGGTGATTGGTTTTCAATTTGAAATTCTTCATTTTTTGTAGAATTTCTTCAGGATTTTTAACAATGTGAGGTAGATTTTTGGTTATTTCAGAAAGTCTATTGGCTAGATGTTTGGAGAGAGAATATGCTGGTGATTGTTATAGGCGACTGATAGACTTATTCCCAACAACGACAGAAGCGTCGTTTGCACGCTTCCTGGCCATCAAATTGACACCCCAAATGCCCCTAGAAGACTACTACCAAAACAAAACGGTAATGGGCATGAAACTAAACCTACCCGCAGACATATTAATAGAGTCTCTGACCGAAGGACTACCCGTCGCAGACCAGCGATTAATCGCAACTGTGCAGCCAAACACCATTAAAGAATGGTTCAACCTAGTGTCAAGAATAAGAAGGACTCAGTGTGCCACCAGTGCAGCGTACCAGCGCCAAGTAGACAAGGCTCCACACCTAACCTACCACAACCCACCACCGCGGTACAACAATCAGCGGTCATCACGTGCAACCTACCAAGTTACACCCCCACCCTCGCCTTGCAAGTATTGCAATGCTATGCACTGGCACTCCCAGTGTGAACAACGGTTCCCACAGAGCCGAACACGCCAAGTCTACAGCGCCAGACCACGCACAACCACTGTACCAAAACGTGGTACCCACACCCGGCCCAAGGTCCAACCTCTGAGCCCTGTTCCCCAGTCCAAGCTGCAAGCCAAGACGACTCTACAAGCCCCGCGAGCAACTCAACGGTAGGAAAACCTGCAACCTTTTTTCGTTGAACAGCTCGTAATATGGACTGAACTGTCACCAAATGTAAATTTGCCCTTTTTAATAGACACAGGAGCATCTATAAACATACTTAACTTGGATATTTTAAGAACCATAGAAAATAGATTACCATATAAAATTATTATCCATCAGTACAGTTTAACTATAAATGCAATAGCCCACAATGTAAATACCCTTGGATATATATATATTTTTTAATTAAAATAGGTAACCTCACCCAAAACTAATTTTTTTATAATAGAAGCTCCACTACCTTTTGGTATTTTATCTATTAATATCCTTAAAACATTTAAATTAATTTTAGATTTTAATAATCTCCAAATTTATCAAAAGAATGATGCTCTCCCAACAAATGTCTATAAGTTCACCAAGTGCAAACAGGATTTATGTCCCAATCAACCAAGGGAAACAACTATTTTTACCACCCTCCCCTCGAACCAGTCTTGTTTACATGTGGTGGATCCTGCCCCTATATTTTCCCCCACTGTTGTTTCACCCCCTATATCTCCTGCCCATGATATTGAGTTATCTATACCTTCTAATGCGGCACCTCAGTTAGAACATTGTCCTCAGGAACTTCACCCAATTCTATACGAATTCTCACATGTGTTCTCTACTAATAAATACAATGTGCCCAAATTTAACATACCACCGATAAAAATCAATACCACCACAGATAAAATAATAGCATTACGCCCATATAGAGTGCCACTACACGACCAACAAGAAATACAAACCCAAATAGAGCAAATGCTCCAACATGGAATCATTGCCCCGTCAGTCTCACCTTACGCCAGTCCAATAACTCTTGTTACGAAACGTGACAAAACGAAACGTTTCTGTGTTGATTACAGAAAACTCAATGAAATCATCGCTCCAGACGTACATACTTTACCTTTAATAGAAACCATTTTTGATAAATTGTCGAAAGCCAAATACTACTCTTCTGTAGATATAGCATCCGCATATTGGCAAGTGAAAATAGAACCTAACTCAAGTAATCTACTAGCTTTCGTGACGTTAGATAGTCAGTACGAATTTTGTAGACTTCCGTATGGATTTAAAAATTCGCCACAGATATACCATCGTGCCATAAACCAGGTCATGCAAAAATATAAAATAAATTTTGTTACCCATTACTTCGACGATTTCATTATTTTCTCTGACGCCTTAGAAGATCATCTACAACACCCACAACAATTTCTAACGGTGTGTCAACACGAAAACATCAAACTCAATTATAATAAATACTAGACGAATGGCCCGGGCAACGCCCGGGGTTTACCCGAGTGCGAATATATTTTAAAAACGTTGTCTTGGATGGTCGCTATAGACAGGGTGGTCTGTATAGACAGGTGTATGTATCACACAGCCGATAACAGGGTTGTCTAGAATGGCCGCTATATACAGGGTGGTCTGTATAGACAGGTGTATGTATCACACAGCCGATAACAGGGTTGTCTTGGGTGGCCGCTATAGACAGGTGTATGTATCACACAGCTGATAACAGGGTTATCTAGAATGGCCGCTATATACAGGGTGGTCTGTATAGACAGGTGGATGTATCACACAGCTGATAACAGGGTTGTCTAGAGTGGTCGCTATAGACAGGGTGGTCTGTATAGACAGGTGGATGTATCACACAGCTGATAATTGGGTTGCCTAGAGTGGCCGCTATAGACAGGGTGGTCTGTATAGACAGGTGGATGTATCACACAGCTGATAACAGGGTTGTCTAGAGTGGTCGCTATAGACAGGGTGGTCTGTATAGACAGGTGGATGTATCACACAGCTGATAACAGGGTTGTCTAGAGTGGCCGCTATAGACAGGTGTATGTATCACACAGCTGATAACAGGGTTTTCTAGAATGGCCGCTATATACAGGTGGATGTATCACACAGCTGATAACAGGGTTGTCTAGAGTGGTCGCTATAGACAGGTGGATGTAACACACTGCTGATAACAGGGTTGTCTAGAATGGCCGCTATAGACAGGTGTATGTATCACACAGCTGATAACAGGGTTGTCTAGAGGGGGGCGGGCAGGGAGGTCACGTGTTTGCTGGCAGCCAATGGGCGCGCATTCTATCCGTGAGCTTCAGACAAACAGACAGACAGAATAAGGCAAATATATAAGTAGATTCGTTTTTTAAAACATCTATAGATTTCTTAGGATACACTGTTACCGCAGGTACTTATGCACCACAGACGCGCAACCTTGATACCATTAATGCCATCAAACCACCTACCAATCAAAAGACACTACTATCATTTTTAGGAGCAGTGAAAGTTTATAATAAGTTTATACCAGATTATGCCCGCTTACGAGCACCTTTAAATAAACTACTTAAAAAAGATGTGAAATGGAATTGGGACCCAGACAGTCAACAAGCTTTCACCACTCTCAAAGAGAGTTTAACCAGTAAACCAGTACTACACTTGTATCAAGTCGGTTTTCCATGCCGCCTTTATTGCGACGCATCCACCCAAGGGATCCCAGGCATACTCAAACAGGTACATCCAGACGGACAAGTACATCCTGTAAAATATTTCAGCCGCGCCTTTAGAGCACATGAGAGAAACTACACCGTTTCCGAACTCGAGTGCCTCGCCATCGTCGAAAGTGTATACAAATTCCGAATATACCTCACCGGTATAAAATTTACCATATACACAGATCACCAAGCTTTACAATGGCTTAAAACTATAAAAAAAAATCCGTCAGGATGACTTCTTTAGATGGAGCCTGAGATTATCTACCTATAATTACGAAATCCACTACCTCAAAGGCAGCCAGCAGTACGAAGCAGATTTACTATCACGAAACCCCTTTGTTGGATTTATCAGTGCTGATATTATCAAACAGCATCCCCCTTCAACATTGATACAAACGGCTTACATATCATTACCCGAAAAGGTGTAATTAAAAAATAATTCCCGAAACCCTGCAACATACTCTAATGAACAAAGTTCACCAAGAATATAACCACCCAGGCATCTCTCAGATGACCCGCATAATTACTACCCAGTACTACTGGAAAGGTATCTTTAAATCTATAGAAAAATTTGTCAGGTCGTGTCACACCTGCCAAATCATTAAAAGGCCCAAAGGTAAACCCTATGGTGCCCTTGGAAAAATTCCACAACCTCAACAACCATTCGAATTAATCTCTAAAGATACCATAGCTGGATTTTCGAAATATGGACACTCCAAGACATATCTACACGTAATAGTGGATCATTTAACGCGATATGCTTCGACCTTTCCATCGAAGTCCACCAGTACCCTAACGTACATTCAAACCCTCAAAACTGTACTACAAGGATCTCTAAAACGTCTGTTATCTGACAGAGCGCCCGCTTTTACCTCGGAAAAATTCCGTAAATTTCTAATAACACATAGTATACAACCCCTACTCGCCACAAGCAATAACCCACAAGCAAACGGTTTAATAGAACGCTTAAATGTGACCATTACAGGCAAGCTCAGACTAGCTTATCTAGAAAATCCGAAAGCTTCCTGGACTCAACTATTTAAGCGCGTCACTCAGACGTATAATAACACACCCCATTCTGTCACAAATTTTCCACCCACCTACTTAATGTTCAATGTTATCCCCCCAGATCTAAGAACTCATCTTAACCCATACCCCGAAATAACTATAGCTCGAGAGATAGCACGCTCTCGTACCCAAAATAAGCAGAAAAAAGATAAAGAAACATTTGATAAGCAGCACAGAACACCACATTTTCGAAGTGAATGATCTTGTTTTGTCAAAAATTATAGACATCCCGACACAGGTAAATTAGCACCATATTTTACTGGACCATATACAATAATTGAAATAATCACACCTAATGTTGTTCGAATAGATCGCCCCAATCAACCTCTCAATAGAGAAAGTGTGACGTCAGGAAATCAAAACTCAGCCCAAGAAAGACATATCCTGGTCCTGCTCGAAGCTGCTATAACGAGGTGGTCTCCCTACACCCGCGGCCTCTCTCTCATCGGCCGGGCCAGAGCCGCCAACTCCTTGGTTCTCTTCTCGGTGGTCCATCACATCCACGGCTACCTGCCTACCGACCGTACTACCCACAAGATCCAGGCACGTCTTGCGCGGTTCATCTGGGGGCCGGAGCGCACCGCTTGGTTTCCTGGTAGCGTCCTGGCGAGACCTGTCTCTCTTGGGGGATTCGGCCTCATCGACATCGAGACCCAGCTGCGGTTGTCGTGCTTCAAGGGCGTGCAGGCCGCACTGCGTGGAAGCCGTAATGCCTACTCTTGGCTGGTCGAAAGCGGTACGTGGCTACATCCACCTCTTTCCGGGTCCTGGCTCTCGCCACGGCGTCTCCGGCTTCTTAAGATCTGGGAGGCGGTCGCTGACATCTTCACGCTAGACCACTCTGTTCTTACACCACATCAACTCCTGAACCTCCCCATCATAGGTGGCTGCCGCCTTCTCCGGGCACCCGACCTTCTCGCCCCTACCCGGTGGGTCAGTGCCTGCATTGGGGACTTCGCTGGCCCTGCCCCTCCCTTCACTCGGCCTACGCGCTGCGCCCTGGCTGACGCCGCGTCGCTGACCAGCTTCTCCCGTCGTCTTATCGATGAAAATCAACGCGGGACCTACCGAGTAAACACCATCGGCCAGGCCGTAGTGCTGCGCGGGACGACTACGCCGTTCTTGCGAGTCATCACCCAAACTGCCCGTCGCATGTTAGAGCGCCGACGCCTAACTGCCCTGCCCATCATCCAGTTTGCTAGAAGGTGGGAGGAAAATATAAACCTACCCATCAACATCGGCTGGTCGTCGCTACGGCGCTGCGCCTTCTCCAGGCACAACGCGGACGTGGAGTGAGGCTAGCTATGTACGCCCTGCCCCATCCAGCACATCCATCATCGGCACAACAGTCTTGTATCGCCTGTGGGTCCGGCGACCTGTCGCTGGTTCACCAGTACTGGTCCTGCCGCTGCATCAGGCCTCTCATCCGGGAGGCATTTACCATCATCGGGCGGCCCCCTGACCTGCAGGGCTGGGTCTTCGGGCATGGCCTAGACGATGACACCCTGGCCATCCTGGCGTCTGCCAAGACGCGCATCTATAGGTACTTTCTCGGCGTGGAACTGAGGAGTGTACAAGAAGGCCCCCTCCTTGTCTGGAGGAGGACTCTCTCTGAAGATATTTGTATATATATTCCCCTACACTTTATATGCCCTTTTACTCTTTTATTTTCCCCTTTGTAAAATTTGATTAAAATCTATATATATAAAACTGAATGTATGTGTGTGTGTGTGTCCTTTATGCCTGACCAAACCACTCATTGGAACGCCATGAAACTTTGGGAAGTTATTTAGTATAGTACTGGGAAAGTTTCTAGCATATAAATTTTTTGAAATAACTTTTCGCCTAAAAATAATCAAGATAAATATTCTAATTTATCTGTTATAATTCAACAATCTGCTCTAAATATTATAATGATGATATGATGATTTTGTAATGTAGAAAATTAGGAAAGACAAAATTCAGGATGACACCTTAATTTTTTGACACAAGAATAATGATAAAATTCCAAAGCAAGATACTATTCCTTTAACTTCCAATTACCGAGGGAACCAATTAATATTGATTTTATTCAACTTATCGAGTATTTTTCAAGGGACCGAGAAAAAATGTTCACTTTATCGAGAGATTCGTTAGACAAACCTTTACTCGGGTAAAACCCGGGCGAAGCCGGGTACATCCGCTAGTAATCAATAAAATTGTTTAAATTGTCAAAAATTGTCAATAGAGACAGTGACACCATACATGTCAATAAATTAAAATATTACACAGAGAATGTTCTGTACATCACACCTCCACAACCCCGATTTGTTCAAAACCCACAGCGATTGCCTCAAGATGTATATCTCAGTGAATTCAATCATTTGACTCCAGATATCTTTGAGACGCAACTATTCCGAATTATACCGCCTACAACCTCACAGCCCTTTTGCATTTAAATCCCGGTATTTTCAAATAGGCAAGAAAATTGCTAACCTCAACAAAAGAAGAAAGTCAGTTTCAAGTAAATGACAAATATAACAAACCATCCCACATGTTTGACCATCCCAGAAATAGAACCCCGACAATTTCAGTGAAAAACAGGAGGAGTGACCCCCCAGTAATAGGATCCCCGAATCTATTTCAGTTTCATATCCCCGTCCAACGTCCTCTCACAAAACTATCATCTTGACCGCTATCTTCATTATCGCCATTTTTTTTAAAACACATTTTTGACACTAACCATTTAGGTTTTCTCACAAATCTCACCAACGCC
>CP092863.1:101746750-101992195 GCA_030710605.1 Cordylochernes scorpioides | reverse complement strand
TAGTGCATTCAAATGTGAGCTAGTTCTTTGGGAAAAGCAGTTGAAAAACGAAGATTTAATGCACTTTCCGACATGCAACATGTACAAATCAAGTTTAGGTGAAACTGCATCGTATCAAAAATATGCGGAAAAAATTTTAAGTCTTAGAAATGAATTTGAAACAAGGTTTTCTGATTTCAAATCTTTGGAAGGCAAGTTTACTTTGTTTTCTTCGATTTTCTCGATAAATATAGAATCAGTACCTAATCACATGCAAATGGAGGTAATAGATATCCAGTGCGATTCAGATTTAAAGGCAAAATTCATTGAAGTTGGCGTTTCTGAATTTTACAAATATTTGCCAGCCAGATTTGAAAACACTCGAAAATTAGCATATGAAATTATGTCCATGTTTGGAAGTATTTATCGGTGCAAGCAGTTATTTTCACTTATGAAAGGAAATAAGTCTCCAATCAGATCGAGAATTATCGTTACCTTGGGTCAGTTTTAAAATTAATCACTGCGAACAAGATTTCCCCTCCCCCCCCCCCCCCCCCCCCCCGAAGTAGGAAAGATGGTAGCAGAAAAGAGATGCCAAATATCAGGGAGAAAGCATTAACTTTCTTTTTCTTATTAGTATTTTTTAAAATAAACCTACATAAATGTTACTATAAAAATTTAATTACTTGTTTTCTTTTTTTGCGGCCCACATAATCCTATTACTTTTCATTTGGCCCGTGTTAGGATTTGAGTTTGACATGCTTGACTTAAAGTAAAGGCAAAAATTTTTCGCATTTTAAATTATTTTGTTTAAACTCTTATTGTTCTGAATAATAAATTTGTTTAAATTTATAAAGCTGCATTAATGTAAATTTGAAATTCCCTACAACATATTCTAACTTTTGATTCCAAGTTTTGTCTAAATTCATGACTGAAAAAAAAAAATTAATTAATAAATAATCCTTCCAAAAAAATCTTTTATTTTAATGCCCTAGAACAGAAAATATCAAATATTGTATCTTCTGTCATTGAGCAATTAGATGTATATATGTAGTAATCCCGATGTGGAATGTACTGGGCAGTCGTGGTAGTGGGTGCGTGATGGGATTCCCGCACTGGGACAGCAAGAGACAGAGGCAGGTCTAGATGGTAGCTCCAAGAAGGTAGAGGTAGACCACGGATGAAGGCAGTCGAACCACGGGCGTCACGGATGCCCAAAGCCTACATCGCGGATAGAAGGGGGGTGAGAGATCCCACTGACCGTATAACGGCGTCGCTCTGAAAACAACTGCTTTGTCTAAATTCTGGGCGTTTATATACTGGACGCCCGCATATGTGGTGATTCCTGATTGGCTACTGTAATCACGCCACTTTCTGGCGCCGGGTTGTTTTCGTCTGGTCTACCTCGTCCTCTTTGTTTTATTTGTCACTTCCATTGTTCGATACATATTTTATATAGATATGGGGTTATAATAATTATCAGAAGAAGGTTGTGACCTATCTAATTCAAAATATACTACAGAATGTGTCCCCGGTGATGAAGGTTTGGTTGGGGGAATGACATGTAATGAATGATGACCTAACAAACCTATTATAAAAGAATAAAAGAAATAATTTTTGTATACAAATTAGTTAAAATTATTATTACGCTATAAGTTAAAAAAAAAGAAAGATATTGTAATGATGGTCTATCAATGAAATAAAAATCAAGGTTATAAAAATAAAACGCACAAAATGAATGATAAAAGATTAAGAGAAAGTATATAATACAAAATGGTAAATATGGTAAAATGAATCGTACAAGGAAAATAATATCTTATTGCATATATAAAAGATGAGAGGGAAAAAAAATGAAGTTAGTTTATTGACTGAACGTATAATGTGACGCTAAGGATGAAAAAGGGAAAGAGGGTATCTGAGCATGTTTCTACAAAGTAGTATCCCAAGCATTCTGCAATGCAATGCGAACTTGTTTAAGTGAGGCATTGTTTTCATTAACAGAAGGCCTAAGATATTCCGTCTGCATCATTAGCTCAGACAGTGAAAAGAGGTGGGAAGATTGATGGAGGTAAAAGTGTTGGCTTCCGTAGGCGTTTCTTACTGGGAAAAAGAAAGAGAGGATTCAATGAAATAATTTAGTAGCGTTTATTAAAACAAAAACATAATAATGAACAACACATATAACAGAGAGTACCGTCGTCTTCCGGGTATTCCTTCTACTGGGGAGCTCGGATTCTATATTCTGTGCGTTTATAATCTGTTTATCTGTGGCTCTCTGGTCGGGATGGCGCCTACATTCGGCCATTCCTGGATTTCAATCGTCCTCGATTGAACCTTGCGTTGCAGGAACGTCGTGGGTTGCGTCGGGGGTATCTTCTACTTCTGGCTCCTCGTCCGGACTTTCTTCTGTAGCTGAATCATCTTCTTCACTGTGCCAAGACTTCAGTTGACTGATATGGGCCGTTGTCGTGTAGAACCGTCCACTGGTTCTTTCGCTTAACTGAGTCACTCTATACGTGTCGCTTGGCAGAACCTCGGTAATTATCAAAGGTCCTCGATATTTGGGTTGTGCCTTGGTTGGTTCACCCGTCATTTTGGGTACATGCCTCATCACTACAATTTCTCCTACTTCGAATTGGATTGTACGGCACTTCTTCTTATCGTAGTATGTCTTCATAATTTCTTGTTTATTCTCAATTTGGGTTCTCACACTCTCTTGAATTCTATCCGGCTCGGTCCACATCTTCGTCGGCTAATCTTCTAAGTATCCCATCGTGGAATCGAGGGGAATAGCCGTGGAGTGTTTCGAACGGTGTTTTATTCGTCGTCTTGTTCACCGCATTGTTCAGGTCTCGCTCTACCTCCTTGATCTTCAGGTCCCAATCCTTCCGTCGCGGATCCTCGATACTGGTTGCTATAGTGGACAATACTGTTCGGTTCACTCTTTCGACCATCCCGTTCCCTTGCGGATGTTTCGTAGAGTTCAGAGTATGATGTATTCCATTTCCTCGACAGAATTCTTCAAATTGCCTTGAGGTAAAACATGACCCTCTGTCGCTGATGATCTTGTCGGGTAGTCCGAAATCATTCACAAAACTTTTCATTACCTTCAGGACGTTCTGCGTCGATGTATTCCTTACAGGGCTTAATCGGACAAATCTTGTCAGATTATCGACAATCACTAAAAGTTCCTGGTTACCTTTTGTACTTCTCACGAAGGGGCCTACGTGGTCCATGTGTACGATGGAAAACGGTCTCTTGCCTGACTTAATGGGATGTAGGAAGCCTTGTTGTTTTCCACCGGGAACTTTGTTAAATAGACACTCGAGACACATAGCCACATGGCGTCGAACGTACCTCTTCATTGAAGGAAACCAGTACAATTCCTTAATTTTGTTGACAGTCCTATCAGTCGCAAAATGTCCCATTAGATCATGGAATTTGACAACTAAGCTTTTCCTCATACTTTTGGGTATAAAATACAGGGCTCGTTCCTCTTCTCCATTTTTCACCATGCGGAAAAGTCTGCCTCCTTTGTAACTGTAGTCGTTAATTCTATTTTGTTCTCCTACTGTCCTATCACACGGGTCCTTTCGAAAGATCTGGATCAGGTCTCTCAATTCAGGGTCGGAATGCTGAATCATCAAGATTTGTTCTTCCAGTGTGATTGCGAAGCACACTTCAAGGTTTTTCTCCACGATTTCCTCCATCGTGTCTCTAGGGTCGTCGACTGGAGCTCTACTCATTCCGTCTACGTGGGCAATCTTCTCCCCTGGTTTATGTCGAATTTCGAAATCGTATTCCTGAATCAGATTGTACCATCGCGCTATCTGAGGATTTGTAGTCTTCTTCGCGTTCATGTAGACCAGTGCTTGGCAATCTGTAACCACTGTAAACTTGATTCCTACGAGGAACTGACGTAGTCGATCCAAGGTCCACACTATCGCCATCAGCTCCAATTTGCTTGAGTGGTACATCTTCTCGGCCTCTGTTGTCTTCTTGCTCACACAGTAGACCAAGCGCCATTTGCCGTCTTCGTCCATCTGTAGCACCATTCCTGCTAATCCCTCAGCACTCGCATCGCAATGTACTTCTGTCTTGAGTTCAGGGTTGTAATGAGCTAGTACCGGATATTCGACCAGATCCTTTCGTAGTCCTCCAAATGACCTTCGCTGTTCTTCCTTCCATTCAAATTGTGAACCTTTCTTCGTAAGTCTGCTTAGCGGTTCTGCTTTCCTCGCGAAGTCCTTTACAAATCGTCTGAAGAAGTTCGTCAGTCCCAGAAAGCGTCGTATGTCGTGGACATTCTTGGGTTCTGGAAATTCTTCTATCGCCTTGATCTTTCTTGGGCCTGGCTTAAGTCCGCCTGTACTGATGACATACCCTAAGAACTCAACTTCCCTCCTTCCGAACTCACATTTGGAGGGTTTCAGTGTCAACTTCGCTGATCTTATTCTTTCGAGGACTTCCCTCAACCTTTCGATCATCTCCCGCCAATCCTTTGCCGGGATAATCACGTCGTCGAGATAGCAGAATGCCTTCTTGTTCAGCAGCGGACCTAGGACAGTGTGCATCAGTCTTTGATATTCAGCTGGTGCGTTGGCGAGTCCAAAATCATCCTTTCGAATTGACCTGTATCATCTGGGGTGATGAATGCTGTCTTTAATTTTGCCTTATCGGTCAGTGGTATCTGCAGATATCCATGCGCCAGATCCAGAGTGGTGAAGAATTTCGCATTCCTTAGGCCTTCCAGAAGGTCGTCTATCCTTGGTAATGGGAACTTGTCCTTAACTGTTTGAATGTTGAGTCTCCTATAATCTACCACCAGACGATGATCTCCAGTTTTCTTCCTCACAAGTAGGACGGGACTAGCGTAGGGTGATCTAGTTTCCGTGACTATTCCATTGTCCTTCCACTCTCTGACAATCTCCCTGATTGCTTCGCGTTCACTTGCAGTCGTCTTATACGGTCTCAGACAGACTGGCTTGCTTCCATCAACCTCCTTAATGTCCATCTTGGTGACATCGGTGCACCCTAATTCCTCCATGCCAAGAGCGAAACAGTCTCTATACTCGTTTACTACATCTAGGATTTCTTGTCTCTCTTTCGAAGTCAGAGAATGATTGACGTTGATGTCCTCAGGCAGTATGGGGCGCTTACGTTTCATTTGGTCTTGTCCTTCCCTCTTCTCTTCATTTTTAGTCTGAAACGAATCCTCTGCGACGTCCAGGTTAACAACAATATCATCAAGGTTCAGTAGTTCAACTCGCCCTACACATTGGTTCTTCCTTACTCTCAACTTGCCCTTGCCAGCTGAGATGATGGGTACGGTCGTCTTTCCATCGACCACTTCCAATAGGGAATCGACACAGGCGTCATCTACTCCTGTGAACAATACATATCCGTCCTTTACCTCGTCTGTGATTGCACTTGTAAAGTTAATGGAGTCGCTCTCCAACTGAACAGTTTCGGTTGCTCTCAGTTCGATTCGACGCGACTTGATTTCTTCTTGCAGATTAGCAAACGGAAATTCGGATGAATAGCCAATATGCAAGTTTTTACCAATTCTGGCGAAGGATACGTAGGGCAGATCTGTCCATGTTCTTCCAATTAATAGGTCATAGGGTTGGGCATCATCGTTGACAATGAATACAGTGATTTCCCTTCCGACGATGCCATCAATCTCCAGGTCGACTGTCGTCTTCCCAACGGTCCTGGCAGCTGGTGCAGTCTGGTTACCGATGCCGTACAGACTAGTCGAGTCTGGTTCGATGTCGACGCTGATCCTCCTTGCGACCGATTCTCTCATTAGACAACTGCTGCTCCCGGTGTCTATCATTGCCTTCACGGTTTCCTTGTTGTCGATCTTGACATCTTTCAAATATACATCTGGCGGGACAGTCTCCAGTCCTTCGACTTCCAGGTTGGCTACTTTTAGTCCTTCTTTGGGTCTTGTGCAATTCCTTTCCTTGTGTCCCGTTTGACCGCATCCTCGGCATGTCAACGTAGTCCTGGGTGCTGGGCAGTCTCTGGCAATGTGTCCAAACTGATTGCAGTTGAAGCACTTCGGTTCTCCCTTGTCGTTTCTGATCGTACAGTTGACCATTCTCCTCAAGGTGTTAGGGTACGTTTCACTGATTTCGTTCCTTGCAGCGTCTTGACCCGAAACATTCGTTCCTTGTTTAGTCTCTTTAACTTCGCTTTGGTTGGGGAATCTCGCAGATTTCTGCTGAAACGACGGTGGTATGAGGTGTTTCGCATTCCAATGCGGAGGTCCCATCTCGGTGCGAACATTTTCGTACTCGTCCAGTTTATCCGCCAACTCATCTGGGTTGTTTAACTTGGTCCAATCGTCAATGAGATGATTACGCAGCACATTTGGAACTTTTTTCTTTAGCTGGTTAGTGACGGACAAATCCTTTAGGGCGTCGAAATTTTCCACGTTCATTCCTTCGATCCATTCGTTGAAATATCCTCGCAATTCAAAGCGAAGTCTCTCCAGGAACCCTTTTGAGATCTCTCGTGCTTCTCGAATTTTTGTCTGAATTGTTCGGGGCTCAACTTGTACCGTTTTAGGAGCAACCTTTTCACGAACCTATAATCGCCGCTTTGTTCTTCTGTCTCCCGAGCGATTAATTGAGTCATTTCGTAAGGTAGCAATCCTAGGAGGCTGAACGCCCATTGGTCTTCATCCAATCCTAGTCGCTTTGCCTGTCTTTCGAAAAGAATTAGGTAAAAACTCAAATCATTGTCCTTCGACTCGTACTTGGGCATCAGTTTACGTATCTCGTAATGTGCGTCATTGCTGGTACTTCGAGACGTATCGTTGTTTCCGCGTGTAGTCTGGATGCGCAGCTTCTCAAGCTCGAATTCCATTACCATTTGTTCTTTTCGTTCCCGTTCGATTCGTTCCCGATCCTCGATTCGTTTCCGATCCTCGATTCGTTCCCGCTCCTCGATTCGTTCCCGATCCTCGATCAGAGTCTCCAACAGTTGCTTTGCGAATTCTTCTTCGTAAGATTGGCTATTCAAAATAAGGTGTTTTAAGTCGACGATCCTGCTCTCTGGCGGTACTACCTCGCCGAGTTCATACGCCAACTTGCTCAAATCGCATTTCCTTACTTTCGCTAAATAAGTCATGTTTTTCAAAAGGAAAAATAAACAAAGCAAAAAATTTTAAAATAAACAAATAAAACTGACTAAACCAGATACGTACTGTTTCAATTATTTCTTTAAACGAAATCAACTTTTCTTTAGTAATTTTGAGACAATACTTTTTTTTTTTATCGCGATTCTTTGCGATAATACTTTTTATCGAGATGATTTTGCAATAATGCTTTTACCGCGATACTTTGCGATAATACTTTTATCGAGATGACTTGCAATAATTTTTTACCGCGATACTTTGCGATAATACTTTTGTCGAGGTGACTTGTAATAATACTTTTACCGCGATACTTTGCGATAATACTTTTAGGAATAGGTAATTAAATTTCGTACATACCATGCAACTCCTCTTACGTTGATCGGTCACCGAGCCACGTCCTTCTCGTTTCCAAATTATTCCAGTGAATCTTCAATTTTCTTCAGGACCATCCCACTTCTGAATTTCTGTTGGCTTCCGTAGGCGTTTCTTACTGGGAAAAAGAAAGAGAGGATTCAATGAAATAATTTAGTAGCGTTTATTAAAACAAAAACATAATAATGAACAACACATATAACAGAGAGTACCGTCGTCTTCCGGGTATTCCTTCTACTGGGGAGCTCGGATTCTATATTCTGTGCGTTTATAATCTGTTTATCTGTGGCTCTCTGGTCGGGATGGCGCCTACAAAAGGGAGAGGTAGAGGTAAGAGGGATAAGAGGGATCCCTGTTGTCCATAATGATTGTGCCCGGTTGAATTATGAGAAAAAAAAGTGAAAATTTGAAAAAATGGTGAATTGATATGATGAGTCGGGCGATGAGAAAAAGAAATAAAAAGATTGCGCTGGATATCCTGAACTCATTATTGGGAATGGGTATAACGAGGAAGGATTGTTCCAGTCGGATTAATCAATGAAAAAAAACAAAAATGTTCGGCGAACTGGAATCCCTTGGAAGGTTGGAGGTTTGAAGGATGCGGAAAAGGAGGGTGGGTGTAAGAGATTCATTGCTGTCAATTTTGATTGTGTCCGACTTGTGTGGTGAAAAGAAAAAGTTGAAAAATGAAAAAATGATGAGCCGGATGATGAGAGAAAAAAAAATCTAACTGGGTCTCCTGAGCTCACTGTTGGGAAATGTACAGCGAGGAAGGGTCTTCTAGTTAGTTTAATCAATAAAAAAAAGAAAATGGCTAGCGAACAATAATCTCTTGATGGATGTAAAAAGTTGGGAGGAAAGGTTCATGGGATAGAGTTAGAGGTTGTAAGGGAAGCGTCAAAAATAACATTTTGAAAATCTATTAAGAAAAATAAAATGATAAGTGTTTTATCTGTTTAAGAAATATTATAAATATTGTTAGGTGTAGGTTTTTTAAAATGGTGCCTAAAATAGTAGAAGTTATAAAATTCTAAGTCTAAACATGATGAGAAAAAAGAAAAAGAAAAAATATATATTAAAGGTAATAATATATAAAGGGTTGATTGGTAATTGATGGCATTAATGTCGATGGTTAATAAGCAAAATGATATTATCGATTAATAGTGAAATGTTTCATCTACATCTGTAAGTTAAAAAACAAAGTCCAACACCACAAAACTAATAAAACTAAGTCTATTAACAAATAAATGAGAGAAAAGTTAGCAAATCTATTAAATGGGAAATAATTTGGGGCACAAAATTAGTTACTAGAATAAAAATAAAGATAAAGGGGAGTAGTGGTGACACACTGATATAATATTATAAAACTACAAAAAATATATAAGAGGAGTGCATAGGAAGGATAAATTTAAAGTAAACACACACAATAGCGAAAATAAATATTTGGGAAAGTTGGTATACTAGTTATAGTTTTTTGTTACTTAAGGTGCCTTAAGTATTTACAACATAGTTTCAGGGATGTAATACAGGAAGGAGGAGAAGTAGAGATAATAAAAGTAAAATAAAATATAAAAGAAAATTGACTTAAGCAAAAGGTTTGCGATAGGCAGTGACGCAGTGAGGAAAAAGGAAGAAGGTCTGAATTGGTTTCTGCAAAGGACATCTCAGGAGTCCTGCCCTGCAATACGAGCTTAGAAGCGAAGTATTGTTTTCAGGGTTCAGCAATCTCAAGATGTTCTGTAAGTAGCATTAGATCAGATGGGCAAAAGGCGTGAAGATCGAAGGGGGTAGGTAATGGGAGAATATGGGAAAGAATTTTTTCTGAGAGAAGTTAAAAAGAGATGGTGGCTCAAGAGCTGCGCTGCTGTCGGTGATTGAGCTCGACCAGATGAAAAATAAAATTAAACGAAAAATGAGTGGGCGCATCGTGCTGATGATGGTCTGGGTCGAGCGTTAGAGGAAAAAAAAAACTCGCTGGTTACCCAAGCTCTCCGTGTGGAGTTAACATGGGGAGGAAGAGTGTACCAGGTCGATGAATCATTAAAAAATAAAAATTAAAAAATGTTGACGAGCAGGAGTCTCAGGAACCGTTGAAGAGGCTAGAGATGGAGGTAGATTGTGAAAACAGGGCTCGACTGTTGCCATTGATTTATTGAACCCGTGTTTGAGGAAAAAAGAATGAAATAAAGAATGCTGGGACGGCGATGGGTGTAAATAAAAAAATAATAAGCCATGAATTTTCCTGAACACACCGTCAGGATGGGATGGCGAGGAAGAGTAGCCCACTGGGACAAATCAATAAAAAAAAGTCGGCAAACAGGAACTTCGCGATGGACGAGGGGTGGTTAGAATGAAGGCATAGAAGGCCAATGGAAAATGATCAAGAGACGAGAGAAGTATGGAAGGCAGAGTTGGAAGGATCAAGATATAAGAAGGGACAGTTGGTATAAGGCGTCACTGTTAAAACAAAATGTTTAAGTTAAATTAGCTTAGACGTAGGCCATGGAAAATTAAAACAAATGATGTCAAAGAATATAAGGTTTCAGGTTATATTTATATAGGTTGGCTAATGGTTTTAATTGTTTAGGGATGGAAGGAAAAGAAATATCTTAATGTAAAAGAAATATCCTAAAATATATGGATTGATTCTAAAATATAAAATGGCACACATCAAGGATCGTAAAAATATAAGTGAATAAGATTTTAAAATATAGTAAGTATTTAGGTTAGTGTGTTCCCCACGTGATGCAATGCTTATAAACGCAAATTAGACGATGTTTGGAAAAGTCAAAAGTGGTAAATAAATTGAAATGCCATTATGATTTGTTTTATTTTTTTCTTAATTATGATTTCAGAGACGTCTCACATGGTGAGAGAGAGAAAAAGGAAAACGAACTTATCGCGAAAGTAGTAAAATGTTACAAATAAACTTATAATGGATATCTGAAGGTTTAGAGTGACGCAGTGGTAAAAAGAGGGGAAATCTGAGTTGAATTTTGTAATGGCGTTCGGCAATGCAATACGTGCCTGTGTAAGTGAGGTATTGTTTCTAATGGCTGAGTGGTTGAGGTATAGAAAAATAAAATAAAGACATATAGCATACAAATAAAAAAAGGTGATAGCTTGATGGATGGCATTGGCGGAGATGTTTTGTTCTAATATTGATAGGGGGGATTTTCCATTTTGGGGATTTAATTGTCCTTTTAGGAGGCCAAGATGGCGTCTCACATGGTGTCATGTACAGGATCTATTTTAGAGATGGTGGGGACCTAATTTTTAAACGGGTTGACAAAACGATAAACTATCCTATAACATTATAAAAATAAGATTTGCTATAAAAGGGGTTTTATATAATTTTCCTATCCGTTTTAATCTGATAGGTTATTTGGTGGACACGAAAGTCTAGTATTCCGGTGTGCCAATAGCACGTGTTTCAAGTACAGGTGTACTGAAACTGGAGTCAATATGGCCGCCATTGTGGGGGCTATGGATGACGTACCGCGCGCCGGCAATAAAAACAAACAGGAGATGACACCGCTGTGGCGGGCGTTATGTTTTGTTTTTGGGAGGACAGTAATATTGTGGCGAAGAAATATTTTATTATTTAATTTAATATTATTCAATGAAAATATATTCAACAGATTATAAAAATATATATTAATCTGTTTTGGGAAATCATCTTAAAATATTTCTTTGCTTACTTGCTTAAGATTCTCTAGCTGTAAATAGTTTGGGCTGACCTGTTAATAATTGTCGACTCGTCGCTGTGACGTCATCAATAAATACTTTTACATCTTAGGATAATTCAAGGCCTGATTTCTACGCTACAACTGGTGAAGAAGCTGGATCGATACCCATTCAAAAAAAAAACGGAAAATTGACTCGGTTGAGCAAGAAGAAAAAACCATGAACATCAAGAAAGAAGCAACTACTCAGGTAGGTTCATTTTTTGTCCAACATCTACCTAGAAACCCCTCAATGTTCTCTGGTGAGGGTGTTGAAGATCCCCGTAGCTGGTTAAAAGGGTATGAACGTGTGGCGAAGCACAACCAATGGGATGAAACCCTTTGTCTCGCTAACGTTTATTTCTATCTAACTGGCACTGCTCTCAAATGGTATGAAAACAACGAGGAAAACATCCAGACATGGACGGAGTTCATGTCACAATTAGAAAATGTATTTGGAAAAAATGAAAGCTCAAGACTGCGAGCTGAGAAAATACTCAAAACTCGCGCACAATTAAAAGGAGAAAGCACCGAATATTACATCCAAGACGTCCTGCGCCTTTGCAAAGAGGTAGATCCACAAATGAATGAGGAAGGTAAAATATCCCATCTGATGAAAGGGATAGCTGAGGGCTCTACCAGCACTTCTCCCAAGGGATGTGCATAACACTGAGCAATTCGTCACCGAATGTCGCCGCATTGAAAGCCTACACTGTAAGCGAGTGACCCCAACCAAATACGAGCGACTACCAAATGTGGCATCTCTCAGTGATCATGATGACAGGGCAGATCTGTCATCTATGATCAGGCAAATTGTTCGTGAGGAGGTACAGCGGGCATTAGGCTCTACTCGAGAGGAACCAAAAATATCTACCATCGAATATATGGTAAAGGAGGAGATTGGAAGAACCCTGGTGCCAATCTCAAAGCCTAGGAGAAGTTCCCCACAGAAGGAAAGACCCCGAGAGTTTTATAATAATAGATATGTGGCCCAAACGATAAGACCGCAGCAGCCAAAACAAGTAAACGGAAGACGCGATACCAACGAATGGCGAACCACGGAAGGTAAGCCAATCTGTTTCCACTGCGGACGCCCTGGCCACGTCGTGCGCTACTGCCGTGACAGGAGGAGAGAATATGAAGGAGAACAAACTTGGAATTACAAACCGAGAGATAGGCTAGAGCCTAGAACATTCTATAATTCTCGGAGCAGCCAAGAGCCCAACGACGACCTGCCAAGAGAAAATAGACGCCGCTACCGAAACCCCTCTCCTTACACTGGCCGTAAAGGACAATATTCGTCTCCTGATAGAAGACCCAGCCAGTCGCCTCGCCGTTCCCGTCAGGAAAACTAGAAGAAGCGTCCTATTTTGGAGGTAAGGCCGCAAAATTTATAAATCCTCCCTTATCGACCACATTAGAATTAAAAGAAAATTACATAGACATTAAAATAGAAGGAAAAATGACGCGTGCCCTCGTCGACTCTAGAGCCTCATATTCTGGCATTTCTGAGAGGTTCAGACTCATACTAAGAAAAATAATGTTTGCCGAAACTGACGTCACATTACGAGTAGCCAACGGTAAAATTGTAAGACCAAAAGGACGCTGCACACTGAAACTGGACTTGAATGGACTACAGGAAAGCTTTGAATTTGTCGTTATGGAAGACTGTAGTCACGAAGTTATTCTTGGTTGGAACTTTTTGAAGTTATCTAGGGCGATAATTGATTCAGCTGACGACACACTCTTCTTAGAAAAATGTCTTTTTGAGGATACCCCTAAGAACAGCTCACCTCTCTACTCGGAATTGGAATATAGAATCGAACCCGCCTCTATTCAGTTAATAGAAGTAGCAAGTCGTGACATTCCTAATGACGCAATTGTGGTGGCAGAATGTCGAAAAGAGCTATTGCTGGAAAGAGAACTAACGGCTCCCTCCTCTGTCATTTCACTTACTAATAACCGAGGTAAACTTTGGGTGGTGAATTGGAGTCCATATCCGAAACTAATCCCACAGGGGATGCATGTAGCCGATAGTGCTGTCATCGAAGATAGTCATTTAAGTACTCTAGCTGATTGTAACCAAGTTGAAACAGAGGCGGAACATTCTGAAGACCCAAAAATCTCGGAATTTTTTATAGATGATTCACTTGATGAATCTCAAAAAGAAAAATTAAGAAATTTGTTTAAAAAACTATACGGATATTTTCGAATTTAGTAAAAGAAAACAATTCAAGGACGTCAATGTTAAACACCGAATTAACACTGGAGACCACCTTCCGACCAAACAAAGACCTTACCGAGTTGCACCAAGAGAACGCCAAATTATTCAGGATGAGGTAAACAAGATGGAAAAACTTGACATCATTCAGCCCTCTGAAAGTCCGTGGGCCTCACCTGTAGTATTGATAAGAAAAAAGGATGGAAGCTGGAGATTTCGTCGATTACCGCCGCCTTAACAAAATAACAAAAAAGGATGTCTGCCCTCTCCCAAGGATCGACGACACTTTAGACTGCTTACGGGGAGCTAGATTTTATTCTTCCATGGACCTCCAATCAGGGTACTGGCAAATCGACGTAGAAGAATCGGACCGTGAGAAGACAGCATTTATAACTCCAGATGGACTGTACGAGTTCAAAGTAATGCCATTTGGGTTATGTAATGCTCCAGCTACCTTCGAACGAATGATAGATAATCTTCTGAAGGGTCTTAAGTGGACCATTTGCTTGTGTTACCTCGACGACATCATCGTTTTTTCAGATGGCTTTGAAGAACATCTAAGACGTCTTCAACTTGTATTAAATTGTCTTAAGAAAGCCGGATTATGTCTCAATTCCAAGAAATGCAAGTTTGGTGCAAAAACTATCACGGTTCTTGGACATGAGGTGAGTGAAAATGGAATTCGTCCCGACCAAGAAAAGATTCGAGCAGTCCGCGACTTCGCTACGCCAAGGTCATTGAAGGAAGTTAGAAGTTTTCTTGGCCTTTCATCCTACTACCGCCGCTTCATACCCAATTATGCCCACGTAGCCCAACCCTTGAATGACCTTTTGAAGAAAGACTCAGCATTTAATTGGAACCAGGAAGAGCAAAATGCATTTGAAGCTCTCAAGTCAGCGTTAATTTCCGAACCCGCTCTTGGACATTTTGATTACTCATCCCCAACCGAAATACACACTGACGCAAGCAACTACGGAATAGGAGCAGTATTAGTGCAGATACAAAAGGGAAAGGAAAGAGCCATTGCTTATGCATCCAGAACCTTAAATAAGGCAGAAAAAAATTATTCAACCACAGAAAGGGAATGCCTTGCCATCATTTGGGCAATCAATAAATTCCGACCATATGTCTTTGGACAGCCGTTCACTATTGTTACAGACCACCACTCTTTGTGCTGGCTGACCAACCTCAAAGACCCATGTGGGAGGTTAGCAAGATGGGCACTTCGGCTGCAAGAGTTTGACGTCACTGTAGTGTATAAGAGCGGAAGAAAACATCAGGACGCAGACTGCTTATCAAGAAGTCCATTAGAATACAGTGAAGATATGGAGGAAGATATTCCAAGCATAGTGACTTTGCAGAACTTTAGCGAAGAGCAGATGAATGATCAAGCTATTAGAAAAATCGCTGACAAATTAAAAAGTTCTCCTAATAATTCCTTTGTAAAAATCGATAACACGCTCTACAGAAAAAATTATGATCCAATGGGGAAACCATGGCTTTTGGTGGTTCCACGCCATTTAAGGCAGGAATTACTGAAAATTTCCATGATTCACCCACGGCTGGTCACCTCGGATTTACTAAAACCTATGACCGAATAAGAAAAAAGTATTACTGGCCCGGAATGTATAGAACGGTTAGAAGGTATGTGGCACACTGTTCAGATTGTCAGAGGCGTAAACATCAGCCCCAACTCCCCTCAGGGCACTTACAGCCAATACCTGTTCCTGAAGTTGCCTTTGAAAAGGTAGGAATGGATCTCCTGGGGAGATTTCCAACATCAGAAGGTGGCAACCGTTGGATTATTGTATGTAAGGACTACCTAACGAAATATGCGATAACTAAAGCTCTACCCACAAGTGAATCCATGGAAGTCGCCAAATTCTTCATTGAAGATGTCATCTTAAAGCACGGCGCGCCGAGGGAATTAATCACGGATAGAGGAAGGAACTTCACATCTTCAATGATAAGTGATCTGAACAACCAGTGCAGAATAACCCATCGGAAGACGACCGCCTATCACCCCCAGACAAACGGACTCACGGAGAGGTTGAATAAGACCATAGCAGACATGCTCTGTCCATGTATATAGATGTCAACCAGAAAGATTGGGACAGGATTCTTCCATTCTTCACATTTGCATACAACACAGCAAAACAAGAGTCTACTGGGTTCACCCCATTTTTCCTTGTACACGGGCGTGAAGCCGAGACTCCACTTGACGTGTTATTCCCCAAGTTATTGCCAGAAGACGACGATTTCATCCAAACTCTAGGGGCAAGAGCCGAAGAAGCACGAAAACTGGCACGTATCCACTCCATGAGATCTCAAGATAGCAATATCCGGTTTCCGGTTACAAATAACTTTATTAGGTGCCGCTCAAAAAGAGCAACCTAGATCATGATATTTACAATATACTGAGGGGGGTGGTTATGTACAGGGGTTCATTTACAATTATAATTTATAATGATGTCGTTGGGTCCGGATTCTCAGGTCCTTGGGGATATTTTTCTTGAGAAGGTTTTTTCGGCCTTGTTTGATATTCAAGGTGGGTTTGTTTTTCCTTTTTTTTTCCACTTTTTGGCTTAATTGATGGAGAATTTGTCTAGGTTTCAAATTTCTTATTTTCCCTTTTCCGCATTTGTAGTTTGTGGCTTCCTTAAAGGTGGGATTTTCTAATTTTTCGGATTTATCGTAAAATTTAAATGATTGTCTAATAATGTAGTCATTGATGTTTTCGATATTTAGATCGTTCCTGAGGATTGTGTTCCGAACGAACCAGGGTGGAACATGATTTTTCTGATCATTTTATTTTCAAATACTTCTAGCTTTTTAAGGATGGTCTTATGTGCTGTCATAAAAATTGGGTGGCCGTATATGAGTATTGGTCTTATTATTGAAGTGTAAATGGTTCTTTTGCAATGAAGGGATAATTTGCTTTTTGGTCCTAGAAGTAGGGATAGTCGGTGTTTTTTGTTTTTTTTTTGTTTAATTAATTCTGTTTTCGATGTGTTTTTTGAAGGTTAGGTGCTCGTCTAGGGTCATCCCTAGGTATCGGATGTTCTCTTTCCATTTAATATTGTCTTCGAAGACAAAAAGTTCGTCTAAAGGTTTTTTAATTTTGTCTTTTTTTCTGGAAAAAATGATTGCTTCACTTTTTTGGGGGTTCATTGTGACTCGCCATTCCTTACACCAGAGCGTGGAAAAGATGCAGGCCTCTTGGAGTTTCATGTGGAGATTGTCGAAGTTATATGTTGAGGCTAAAATGGCGGTATCATCGGCAAATAGGTGTAAAGAGGTGTCTTCAATACAGGGGAAGTCGTCTATATATATGTCAAATAAGGTTGGTCCTGTGACTGATCCTTGGGGGACCCCGGCAAGGATGTTCCTAGCTGTTGAAAGTTCATTTTTGACTCGTACCTTGAATGTTCTATTTGTTAAGAAGTTTTGCGTTATTTTTATGATGTCTCCGGGAAGGTGCTTTTTGCACATTTTGTAGAGAAGGGCTTCGTGCCAGACTTTATCGAATGCTTTGGCGATATCGAAGAATACGGCTCCTGTTATTTGGCCTAGGTCCATGGCTTTTCTTATTTTTTCAGTGACAACTACTAGCTGGTGCAATGTTGAGTGTTTGGCTTGGTAGCCAAATTGTTCGGGTCTGAGTGGATTCTTTTCTTCGAGGGATTTTCTGAGTCTTCTTAAAACAATTCTTTCGAATAGTTTTGAGATGGCAGGTAGCAGTGAGATGGGCCTGTAGCTTGTTGGTTCATGGATGGATTTTCCTTTTTTAAGTATGGGACAGATAATGGACGTTTTCCATCTGTCAGGGAAGTGGGCAAGCTGCAGTGAGGCGTTAAATATTTCGGTTATTGATGCTAGTATATGATTAGGGAGCAGTTTGAGAGCTTCATTAGGTAATTCGTCGATTCCGGGAGCTTTTTTATTTGGTAGATATTCAATAATCGCTTTTATTTCACCAATGTTTGTTGGTTCTAGTCCTGTTTCTTTATTTTTTTTCATGTATGAATTCACACGTTTGATGTATGTATGTATGTATGTTTGTTGGCAAATGATTCAGCTGCTTCTTCTGTGGTTAGTGTCTGCCCATTGTTTGTCTTCAGGGTTATTTCTTGTTTTTCAGAGTTGGATAATCGTTTGATGGCTTTCCATATGGTTTGGTCCGTGACTTTCAAGTTTTCGATAAAGTGGTCCCAGCTGGTGTTATCGTGCTCTCTTGTAAGTTTCTGTGATTCTCTCCTGGGCGTCATGTAGTCTGATTTATCTCGGGGGTCGCAAGTATTTTTCATTTTTTTTTCTTAGTCTGTTGGTGGATCGTATTTTTTCTTTAATGTGAGGTGGATATCTTCGTTCTAGTTCCGGGTCCTTATATTTTGTTGAATCTTTCAAGTTTTGCACCATTTGTTCTTCAATGTGTGTAATGGCCTCGTCTATTTTTGAAGATGTATCTAGGATCAGTTCAGGAGGTTCAGCGATTTCCATTTTGTACTTGAATAGGGCCCAATCTGTAATTTTTATTTTTGTATTTGAGTAGGAGATTTTGAAATCCTGTAGCACAAGTAGTACTGGGAGATGATCAGAGGTTAGTTCGTGCAGGACTTTAGAGTATACGCTTTGGGAGATGTTTTTGTGCACGGCGATATCAATGATGTCTGGAGGTGAGTCATGAGTAGGTTCGTCGGGGCAGCTCACATCTAGGTCCATAACGTTGATTGCGTTTTGGAGCCTTCTCCCGCTTGGGTTAGTGGTGGTGGAACCCCAGGCAGGATGTTTGCAGTTTAGGTCCCCTGCTATGATGGTCGGTGTGTCCGTTGAAAAAATGTTATAGATATCGGTTTGATCTAGATAGGTGTTTGGTGGTTTGTAGCACGAATACAGGTTCATATTTAACCCGTTTTTGTTTTTAATTGAAATTCCTGTTGTTTCCAGGCTTGAGGTGGTGGCATGAATAGGTGCATGGCTGTACTTCTTGTGGATGAAAATGGCAGTTCCACCACCTTGTCCGGTTGGTCTGTCGTTACGGAGGGTGATGAAGTTTTGAATCCTCATTTTATGGCACGGCTTAAGCCAGGTTTCTGACACTAGTGCGATGTCGATGTCGTGGTCGTTCAGGAATTCTGAGAATTGTTGTTTTTTGTTTCGGAGACTGCACGCGTTCCAGTGAACGATTCGAAGGCTATTTTTATACATATTTTTGTTATTCATTTACATCTAAAGGTGTCTACAACGTTCTTCATGGTGTTTTCTATTATTGCGGGGTCACTGAGAGCCTTTTTGATAGCGCTCTCTAGTTGGTTGACCTTAGTGGCTGAAGGAGGATTGGGACGTTCTTTATTGAAATATGGAGTTTTATTCTTGTTTTGAGTGGGTTGGGGAATTTCAGAAGGGTTTGGACCTGTAGGGTTGGATTTTTCTTTTTCTGTATTGGGGTTTGGTTTCTTATTAATTTGGGTTTGGGGCACTCTATTTTTTTTCTGTATAGTGGGCAACCACGCCAACTTGCTGTATGCTGACCCTGGCAGTTTGCACATTTAGGTGGGACTTCTTTTTCTTTGGCGCATTCGGATGTGAAATGATTTTCTCCACATTTTACACATTTGGGAGTTTCCCTGCATTCAAACTGAGAGTGCCCAAAGTTTTGGCACCTATGGCATTGTCCGGGGCCTTTGGGAGCCCTGTAAGCCTCGACGTTGCACTTCATGTCGCAGAGATCTGTGATATTGTAAATTTCTTTATTCCTTGCAGTCTTGGGAAGGGTTACCTGGATTAGTGGGAGCTCCTCCTTTGTTCTTGAATTTCGTAGTCTTGCAAGTTTAGACATCTCGAATCCCTTGTTTTCCAGATCTTCTTGTATTTCGGGGATAGTGATGCAGCGGTCGAGACCTCTGACGACGACTCTAAGGCACTTTTCGTCGTCTAGGATCTTGAAGTGGAAGGTGTAGTGGCGATCTTCCAACCACTTGGTAGCTATCCGGTAGTCCGATGTTGTGTGAGTCTGAACGTTGATGTATCGCCCTGATGTGTAAAATTCTGGCTTTTGTTTTGTACAATTGACAAGACCATCTCTAAGGCCTGACCATTCCTTTACTCCGCTAATTTTAATTGGTGGTATTCTGATCTTGGGGTTAGGGGTGGGATTGTTAGGTTTGTTATTCAATGTTTCGTTAGGTTTCTTTGATGGGTTAGAGTTTTTATGGTTTTGTTCGTGATTTGGCATTTTGTTTGGTGTCACTTTGATTTCCATTTCGACTGTTTTTGCTTCATTAGGTTTTTCAGGCTGTTTAGATTGTAATTTTGGTTCAGGATTACCTTGTGACCTTTGGTTGGAGCACCAGGTTGTTTTTTGCGTTGTTGTTTCTTTTGCGGCTACTGGTGATTTTTCTCTTGGGCGCTTCGCGGGGGCTTTTGTAGTATTGTGTTCTAGTAGTAGTTGGAGCGCAGTTCGCACAGTTCCCTTTCGTAGAAGTCAATAAAATTTATTAGCTCGGCAAAGGTGGTTTCGACCGCGCTGGAGTATTTTTTCAAGGCTTGAGAATCTTCTTCATTTTTTAATTCTGGGCATTCTGGAAGTTTCCAAATTGAATATTTACGGGTACCTACTGGGTATTTGGGGTTGGTAAAATTAGTTTTGGGGGCTTCTGGTGCAGGGAGGTCTTCCATTGTTCGGTTTTTCGCGTGGGACTCGAATTTCTCTTTGTTCTTTTTCTTTTTACGTTAGATAGCAATAAACATCGCTATGACGCCCATCACAGAAATATAATTTATCAGCCTGGAGATCTTGTATGGATCTTTATTCCTGTGCGTAAAGTGGGATATTCGGAAAAACTAATGAGACGTTACTTCGGCCCATACAAAGTAACCCGAAAAATATCTGATGTGACCTATGAAGTTGAAACATTCGGAAACCAGCAAGGTCGTCGTAAAACAAAAGATTTAGTTCACATTTGTAGGATGAAACCTTATTTAAACCCAGAGGACCAGGAGGACCAGCTAGAAGAGGACCCAGAAGATGACTCGACAAACTTCCAGGAAGAAGACATCCCCAATGAACGAACACAACAACCACAGACCCGCGAAGAGATCTCAGGCCCTATCACCCGTTCTCGAGCCTTGAAACTGAGGATGTAAGTCTCCTTCTGAGCATCGGGTCGATGCTTTTTATAGGAGGAGGCTATGTGGCGAAGAAATATTTTATTATTTAATTTAATATTATTCAATGAAAATATATACAACAGATTATAAAAATATATATTAATCTGTTTTTGTGAAATCATCTTAAAATATTTCTTTGCTTACTTGCTTAAGATTCTCTAGCTGTAAATAGTTTGGGCTGACCTGTTAATAATTGTCGACTCGTCGCTGTGACGTCATCAATAAATACTTTTACATCTTAGGATATTTCAAGGCCTGATTTCTACGCTACAATATGATAGCTATTTATATAACATGGATTGTTTGCCACTCAGTGGCACCTGTGTACCAAATGTTTTCTAATCGAGTTAATATTGCGAATACTTTTTTCTATTGGACTAAACAAGTTGGGGTCTAAATGTCGGAAAGGATCTATTATTCTATTTATTTTTAGGGTTCTAAAATTTGGGTGGTGAAATATAGAGGACTTCTTCATTATAATATTGTAATTTATAGTTGTATTTGTAATTGTGGGAAAAATGGGAGGCACATTATGAGATGAGATAATTTAAAATTAATATTTATAAAAATACAAATCTAGGACTAGTTTTTAAAACTTTTAAATATTGAGAAATATCAATTGAAATAGTAATAGGTTAAGTAAAATAAAGAGCGTAATAAATTTAATTATTAATATTATGGCCATAAATAAGGTATTAAAAAAAACACATAAATAAGTCTAGAAAATATGATTTGAGTAATTAAAATATAATATGATTTTTTTATGTAAAATTGAAAGTTGCATATTTGGATAATGCCATTTTAGGTGAATTTAAGAAAGGCATGTAAGATTAGTAAATTGGGAAAAATGCGTGATTGAATTTTTTAATAATAAAATTGAAAATGATGAATTAAAATTTATAATTTGATTAAAATAAAAGTAAAAATGATAAATGAGAGTGTGAAAGTTTTAAAATTTGAATAAAACTGATATAAAAAGGTTATAATTGATTTTAAAATGCTTAAAGTGAAAATATAAAATTTATGGGGAAAATGGCAGATACAAAGTATAAAGTACCTTGAAATGGCTGATGCTGGCTGGAGTTGATCTCTGGAGATGGTTGTAGGGAAGAAGGCTACTTGTTGCGTGGGATCCGTCGAAAGAGGAGATGAGGGCTTCCTCCGCACGAGGCACGGCTAGTCCCCGAATGGCGTCTGTTAGGCGGCCTACTAGGTCTTCGTAGTGGGGCTGCATGTTGGTGAGGGCATCCGCGAAGTAGTCGTCTCTGACCTCCGTCATCCTCTGCATGCTGCTGTCCTCAGTTATCCAGTCGACTTTAACGGGTTCTGTAGTAAACCCGATGTGGAATGTACTGGGCAGTCGTGGTAGTGGGTGCGAGATGGGATTCCCGCACTGGGACAGCAAGAGACAGAGGCTGGTCTAGATGGTAGCTCCAAGAAGGTAGAGGTAGACCACGGACGAAGGCAGTCGAACCACGGGCGTCACGGATGCCCAAAGCCTACATCGCGGATAGAAGGGGGGTGAGAGATCCCACTGACCGTATAACGGCGTCGCTCTGAAAGCAACTGCTTTGTCTAAATTCTGGACGTTTATATACTGGACGCCCGCATATGTGGTGATTCCTGATTGGCTACTGCAATCACGCCACTTTCTGGCGCCGGGTTGTTTTCGTCTGGTCTACCTCGTCCTCTTTGTTTTATTTGTCACTTCCATTGTTCGATACATATTTTATATAGATATGGGGTTATAATAATTATCAGAAGAAAGTTGTGACCTATCTAATTCAAAATATACTACATATATCTGAGTGAAAATAAAATCAGCGGAGATTATTATTGCAGCATCTTAGTACGCTTTTATTTTGTAGCAATCTTTATTCTCTTAGTAAAGTCTGATACAGCTTTTTTGTTGTTTTGCGAAACGCCAAAAAAAGTGACAACAACAAATCAATGATGATGATAACCTGCGTCTTGCAGATTAACATTTTCATAGAAACATATATATATATACATATTTATTGCTAGCTATATATCAATTATATTGAGAGAAGAAGAAAAATTTCCTTTGGAGGTGCGGAGTGACATATGGTTGATACACCGAGAGGAAGAGTTAGAAGAAATCGCTTCCATCTTCTTCCTACTGGTCAGAGGTCTCCAGGGTCTTCACACTTCGAGCCAGACGAAGAACCATATATGAATTACCCAAAAGCCAACACACACACTTCAGATCCTCCTACATTTTGTTGTTAGCTCAGTTTCTATCGTGACGGAATATAAAACCACTACATCTACAATTTCGAACATATATGTATACATAAAAAAACTTCTGAAGCTGATTTATGTGCTAACACTATGTTTATATATAGGCATGTGTAATTGTTTTATAAGTGGGGCTATCTATGGAAATACCATTGGGTGAATAAACTTCTTTTGATGACTATCAGAATATTCAACATTTTTTTGTTCAAGATATATTATTTGTTTAAGATAAAATTTCCATCTATGGTATGTTTAATTTGGTATAAAAAAAACTATGGACACAAACTGATGAAAAACATATGTGAGATTTTATTACATCTAAAATTTTCCTATATCATAAAAAATATATATATATAAATAAAATAAAAGTGAAAGGTTCCATCCTAAGCAAGCAAATTCTTTGCTTCTAATTTCATCGATGTAATCAAAAAGAAAATGAATTTTATTTATTTAGCGAGTAGTAAAATAAAAAAAAATATTTCAAAAGTGTCCTATAGTAGAGGCCATAGCTCTACAAAGGCTTAATATATTATACCTAAAAAAATAAGGAAAAACTTACTAAATGCGACAGGAAATCTCTTTATTCTATAAGCGGGCTTTTTAGCCCACATGAACTAAATTTAGTAGGATTGTTCACTTACCATTTAGTTTTATACTCACATCTCTTTCAAGATTCAAACGTTAAGTCCTTTTTGTCCTCCTCAACGGCCGATTCCCCGACTCTAACTGACCTTTTTTTTTAAATCCCCGCGTGACCAAAGAGATTTTTATCTCTTTTACAGAGTGAGTAAAATATATTTTTATTCGTAGAATAATTTCGAAAATAAAAATAAAAATTTATTCTTTGGAAATAAAAAAAGAATTTAAATTAATAATAAAAATAGAAAATAGAGACGATTTCTTGAAAAAAATTAATGTAGTATTTATTTTTAAAATTCCATTGTTATCTTTGAAATATCTAACTTATCTAGAATATATTTAATTTATTAAATATATTTATTGAAATTTTCAACGTGTGTGTGTGGTAATCTAAGAAATCTTGTTGATTTTAACCTTTCACTATATATAAGGAAAATGAATGAAGTATGGTACATATACTTATTTAATGTACATATTTACATTATGTACACCATTACTGCTGTGGGCCTCGGAGTACAGAAAGCTCAAAGCTCGTCCAGGTCCTCCATCTGGACAATAAAGACTTCGGCAAGGCACTGTAAATATATGATATAGGATGTTTACATCATTGTTGGGTTCGTTTGTGTGTGGTGAAAATGGCCCAACAATGTGACAGATTCATCAACATCTCCTAAAGAAACACTTTATAGGACTCGTCCGCCCAGATATTTTGGAGATGACTGGGGCGAATCTTTAAGAAGGGTGTTACGCAAACTTTGACTTTAATCATCATCGATGCCACGTCACTACTATGACGTCACTACAATAACAACACTTACTTCTACGCTTCATGACTTTTCTGCTTTTGATTCTTTGCTCGTTGTTTACAACAATTTGTATGGGAACAAGTCATTCCTTAAATAAATATATATTTGTTTATATCTAAAGGGATGTCCTCGTAACTACAAATTACGTGAGTACAAAAACAACTCGAAATCCTTAGATAGAAATATCGTATTTTGCTAAGCCTATATCAATTTGGTAGCAGAGCGTGGTTTGGGCGCGCGAATTGGATTAACCGCCAATTGATCCATTTAAATCATAAAGAAAATAAATAATTGGACTAACCGCCAATTTAGAAAGAAAAAGTTGAATGAAAATGGATACACATAACTTAGCAAAAATTGAACAGTTAACAGAAAACAACTATACAACGTGGTCCATGAAAATGGAAGCAATTCTAGATTCAAAAGATCTCTTCGAGGACGTAATTGTTAATGACGAGCCAGACTTTACAAATAATAAACTAGAATATGATATTTGGAAGAAAAAGAATCGGGAAGCATACAGCCTAATAATATTGTCACTTTCGGATGACTTAACAATCATCTTTCGAGGCGATAAAAGGGCCAAAAGAATTTGGTACGACATAAAGAAAAGGTTTGAAGGACCTCTAGAAAATAAGAGGATAGACCTAATGTTGGATCTAGCCAGACTAAAATTGAACCCAAATGAAAATGTTAACATGTATATTGTACGAGCACAGAAACTGGCACAAGAGATCACCCAGCTAGGAAAGACTGTAACAGAAAGAGAACTTGTGCGATACATTGCTGAAGGACTCACACCTAACTTTGACACGATCACAGCAGCACTGTCAATAAACAGAGAAATCTCCTTACCAGACTTGAGACAAACTCTACTGGATTTCGAGAAGAAAAGACAGGACAGAAGCAAAAATCATGAAAATGCTTTCAGATCATCAGGCAACCAATTCAAAGAAAAGTCATGCTTCATTTGCAAAAGAAAAGGACATTTCAAGAAAGACTGTTGGTTCAACCCTGACAACAAAGGAAATCAAAAGAATACAACAAACAAAAATAACATGGCCAGTACAAGGAACTACCATAAAGGACCAAAACAAAACAAAGACACAGCCAGATCAGCAATCCAAGAACGAACGGAGGAACCATCACAACGAAGAGACTCCACTTCAGAATACGCACTACATGTAATCACAAGGGAGGAACGCCCGACGACTCAGGACGTGTGGATAATTGATTCAGCGTGCACAAGCCACATGACTTCCCATGGTGAATGGATCGAGCACAAGACGGAGGAGAGAAGAAGCATACAAGTGGCGGAAGAAGGGAGACATATCGAATCTGCCTCATCAGGATTAATCCAAGTTGCTGTACAAGGTAAGGACAAACTTAACAACGCTGTAACCCTGCCTAATGTCCTCCATGTACCACACCTGAAAGGAAATCTAATGTCCATTCCAAGCGTGGTAAGAAGAGGGAACTCTGTTCTTTTGAACTCTGAAGGAGCATACATATACTCTTCTGATGACAAGCTAATAGGAACAGGCAACTTTGATGGTAACATGTACACATTGAACCTATCACGTTTACCTGAAGCAACTCATGTTCCAAATGAACATTGCTTGATTTCAAAGGACAATTCTAGGACTGCATGGCACAGAAGGTTAGGACATCCTAGTGACAACAAATTAGACCTGATTTTGAAGAACAATCTTCTAAAAGGCTTGAACTCTATAAATGGTACCCTTTATGTGATGCTTGCTCCTTGGGAAAAATGACCAAAGTACCCTATGTTCGCACAGATAGCAATCAGGAAAGCTACCCCTTTGAAGTCATTTATGTCGATCTCTGTGGTCCAATGAGAATAAACTCCTTGGGCGGAAGTAAATATTTCTTGACCATCGTAGATGGATTCTCTAGGAGAATATTTGTAGAATTTCTCAAAGATAAACTCTCGGCAGCAGAAGTTTTGAAGAAGTTTATTGTAAAGAGAGAAAACGAGCTAAGATCAAAACTAAAACGACTTTGAACAGATAACGGAACAGAATTTATCAATAAAACCTTGAAACCTTCATAGAATCCAAAGGAATTAAACAAGAACTAACTACACCGTACACCCCAAGAAGCAATGGGAGAGTTGAAAGATCTAACAGAACACTATTAGACAAAGGCCGAACACTTCTGGCAGACTCCCAATTACCCCTACACTTCTGGGCAGAAGCTGTGAATACAGCTGCATATCTGTACAATCTAACTCCCACAACAAATGACCCAGACACTACCCCTATGGAAAAATGGAAAGGTAAAAAGCCATCCGTCTCTCACATCATGAGATTTGGTTGTGAAGTGTTCTATAAACTAGAGAATCATCAAAGACACAAACTAGAAGCTAAATCTAAGAGAGGAATATTTGTGGGCTATTCAAGATGCAGAAGAGCTTATCGAGTATTTGATATCACAGCGAGAGTCATTCTTGAAACCGCAGACATTCATTTCAGAGAGAACAATAATGTCATCTCGGAAGAAAAACAAAGTGATAATAATACTGACACTGACACATATTTCTTCATTCAGGAGGATGAACAACTGGACAATCATGTTCTATCAGATGTTGATATTGAAGAGCCAGCACCAGATACCATGATCAACAGACAGACAGAGTCAAGTGGATCAGACAGACCACAAAGAAATCGAACAATACCTAAAAGATTCGATGACTACGTACTAGCTACTACGAATGAAACCATTCCGAAAGACTATGAAGAAGCCATCGCATGCGAAGACAAGAAACATTGGGAGAACGCAATGCTTGAGGAAATACAGAACATGTACTCACATCAAGTATGGGAACTGGTACCTAGACCTGTAAACGCTAAAGTTGTCAAAAGTAAATGGGTGTTCAAAATATCTAAAGACCAAGAAAACAAAACTTACAAAGCTAGACTTGTTGCAATGGGATACAACCAAATCCCAGGAAGAGATTACAACGAAAGTTTCAGCCCTGTAATTAAAAATGCCACCCTCAGGACTATTTTGTCAATGGCAGCAACAAAAGATTCAGTCATTAAACTACTTGATGTGAAAGCAGCCTATCTAAATGGAAACATTGAAAACACAATATTCATGGAACAACCTGCTGGATTTGTCCAAGACAGAAACAAAGTTTGCAAACTCAACAAAAGTATTTACGGTCTACCTCAATCTGGAAGATCGTGGTATGAGAAATTCAGTCAAGTACTTCATGACTGTGAACTGGAAAAACTTAAATCTGATCCTTGCTTATTTAAATGGAAGAATGAAGGCAAATACTTCTATGTAGGGATATATGTGGATGACTTTATCACTGTCTCAGATTCTGAAGATACCTCAAACAGATTCATCAATAAATTGAGACATCACCTGGAAATAAAGGATATAACATGTAAAGGCATGTTTTTGGGAATCAAGATCATACAAGACAAGGAGGGAATTTCGCTACAGCAAAGCCACTATGTACAACAAATATTGCAGAAATATGGAATGGAAAATTGTAAGGAAGTTCCAACACCAGGTTCCAAAGAAATCAATTTGGACAATCATATTGAAGATGACAATTGTGATCAGCACACTTACCAAGAAGCCCTTGGAATGCTAATGTTTCTAGCTGTTAACACCAGACCCGACATCGCTTACATAACTAGCAAACTTTCACAGTACTCCAGACAACCAAAACAGATGCACTGGACAGCAATCAAAAGAGTGATGAGATACCTACGAGGAACAATTGACCTAGGAATGAAATTTGAAAGAGGGAAGACTGGAATCTTGAAGTCCTACACCGATGCCAGCTGGTCGACCACCCATGATGGAAAATCCTACGGCGGGTATGTATTGAAGATCGGCGAAGCAACTATAGACTGGAAAAGTAGTAAACAACCACTCGTCGCCCTCTCCACAATGGAAGCGGAAATGATAGTGTCACGTTCCCGAATTTAGACCTACGAGAACGGAGCATGTAAGGAGTGACTTAGCACAATTTCCTTAATACAATTTACGAGTGTAACCTTTCGACTACAATGTCACCACCATCCTCGGAATGTATGTTGTGACTTAGTAGAAATTTCCTTATTATAAACTGCAAGTGTAACATTTTGGTAACAGGGGTCTCTACCACAATAGGCAAAGCGTTTGATATAGAGATAAACAATGTAGAACTTGAGCATATAAAAACTATAATTGAAGAATGGTAATTCAGATAATATACAAGGTACAGAAGGATTTTAGAGTTGCAGCTCCAAGTAAGACTTTCAACCATACCAGGCGTGGGTGGAATTCCCCAAAGGGGGGCCCAGCGTCAGGGAGTCCCGTTGACAGATCCTTCCTGGAATGTGGGGTCCCAACGTCCATCCCCCCCCCCCCTTCTCTTCTTCTATGAAAGAAACAAAATGGCGGACCCTTCCTCGTTGTCTCAACTTATCCTTTTTAGAGATTCGCCTTCTAGCGATTTAGCCACCCCCTGAAGACGCTGAGGGCTATTTCATAGTGGAAAATTATAGCAACAGGTCTCTATAATTTCTACAGATCAACTGTAAATAGATTCATATTAAGGCATTTATAACCCAAATAACACGAACAATAGTCGAACATACAAATCTGTTTGTGTCATATCGTACCCTCCTAACAGCGTAACAATAGCCCGAGGAATTAGGAAATATGGTATAAAGACATATTATGAGAACACTTAACATACGCGCAATAATCGGAAATCACAACAAAAAGATAGCCATAACTCACCAATATGTAACAGTCAAGTGATGTATTCAATAGAGTGCAACCAATGCAGCAGCATGTACATAGGCGAAACCCGGCAGACAAGTAATAGATAGAATGAATGGCGCACCAGATCCAATAAATAGAAATGATAGCAATTAAACGTACGCTTCCTCATATTTAATACAGTAACTCTTGTTTCATTAACTCTGTTCCATAGCTAATTCAAATTTCATAAGTTAAAATTATTATATAATAGTTTTTACCTTAGTTTAGAAACATGTAAATAGTCTGTACTTAGCATATAACAAGAAGTTAATAGTTCCTTTATGAAAATTTTGTAAAGATGTAAATATATTAAAAATATATATATATTAGCTACTAACGATTCACCACCATCGCGTCTCTCCTGTAGAAGGATTACCATATCCGAAAGCTAGAGCCTTGTAAAAAAATATATATATACGCCCTCGGAGTTTTATTATTTGTCATAGAGATTTCGCAGAGGTTAAGATTTTGGAATTAATTTGCTATCTGGATATATATATATGGAAGTGACCCTACTTGTAAAGATTATACTAAAGTCTAACAAATAAGCTATAAGGCAACTAAACTATAGACTTAATAGTGGTCGGTTCTCCCAAAAAAAAATTTAGACGCTGGAATGGGTCGGACTCGGGTCCGTGACGCGCCCCAATTTTCTTTTTGTGTCACGTTCTTTGAGATCATCCAACGACTTTGGGAGATCTCAGATAAAGATGAACATGTTACTATAAAAAAAAAACTAAAGTATCCTGAATATAGAAGACCTAATTAACATTTCTATTGAAGTATAATAAGTGGAAATCAATGTTTCAAATTAGATACCATGAAGTACTAGGTTCAGATTTTATTGGTAGAAATCTGATTAAAAATGCGGATATCCTTTAATCCCTAATTTTATAATAATGATTCAATAAAATGCGATAAGTAAGTTACCATCTGGATATATGGAAAGGACTCTATTTATAAAGATTATACCAGAATCTAACAAATACAAGACAAGCAAACTATAGACTTATACTATTGACATTAATAATCATAATGTATCTAAAACAAAGGTCTTCAATAAAACCATAAAGAGAACAACCTAATGAGTTTAAGACAACATGGATCTTATTAATTTTAAATCAACGAACAATAATGGTAGTCATGATGGAGCATACTGAAACACAGACACTCGCGACAGTGTATATGGCCGGCAATTTATGGAGACTTGATTATTAGCAACATTCCCTTCAAATAGGTAAGAGTCATACTATATCTTGTTCAAACAGTAAGGAAAAGACAGATTCTTCACATGAGGATACAGGTATTATTAAAACCTAACAGATAGATACCCTCAGGCAGCCTTAATAAAGGTCGTATTTTTCAACTGTTGCTGTGTCAACATATCACAGCAAATACACAGTACACAACTCTATTCCATCAGAGTTGGTAGTCCATATTCGGGGCAATTTGTGATGATAAGGTGGGGGGTATTACTATAAAACTAGAGAATGGAATTGTATAAAAGGAAACAAAACTCACTGTATAAGTTATAAAAATATATAGATATTATTAGGCAAAACTTTGGGAACATTTTATACTAGCGAGACATTCTGTTTACATAAATGATCTAGGTAGAGGTGACTTAAGGTTACAAATTCTTCGTTGTATGGGGGAAAATATGGATCTCCATCTATCCTAACGGGACAAGACCAAAAAAATACTAACATTCCATCTTGTATTTATAGCCCCTTTTAGGGCCCATCCAAAATCTAAATGGATTAGTTCTACTTGAAAACTAAGAAGGGGGGCTGGGCCATGATGCGGGGCTTACCTTCTCTCGGAAAGGGCGGTAAGGTCTGGTCTCCTTTACGTCTCAGGGTCAACTGGCGGGATTTCTCCTGTCACTGAGCGACTTTCTTCTCTCTCCCCTATCTAGTCAGGACGGGCCCTTTTTATCCTAGCCTCTCTTCATTTCCATTCGTTGATCATGCCAAAGTTTCTATTGGCTGGCATTTTGATTCGTCGAAAGCAAACACCCACGTGATCAATGGGCATTATCATTCGTCGGAAGAAAAACACGCACGTCATCACGACCACGCCCCCCAAATTTGCCGTGTTGCCGCGCGAGAAAGAAAATTGTATATTGGATAAAACAAATTAATCCCTAAAAATTAATTCCTTTAGGAAATTAATTAATATATATATATATCCCGAGTATATAAAAATATTGATTTACATGTTTATATGACAAATTGTTTTCCTTAGGTACACCTACTACTAAAATGAGGGGAATATATGTACATATGGTACAGCAATATATGTACATATGGTATAGCAGCTCCCAGCACGGATGTCTCTGGATGTCACCCGTGTCTTTTCCTCCCCACCAAGCATCAGCTTTTGGCATGGAAGTCTGTGTCCAGTTTTATTTGTACATGTGCTCTTTGTACATCCTTCCAAGAGAGGCCCTGCGTCAGGGAGGGGGCCTTTAGAGCATCGTCGGCCATCGTTGGGAGTTCTCCACCTAGGCAACAAACACTTCGGCGAGACGCTGCGTATATATATTTATATGAAGTAAATGAATGTTTACATCTTTGTTGGGTTTTGTTTAATGGAAAAACCTGACCCAACAATAGCTGCTTGTGAAAGCTGCTGTCAAATCAAGTGGATAATAAACCTGTTACGAGAGCTGGAAGAATGGAATTTCATGGAAAAACCAACTGCGATCTACGAGTGAACTCGTATACAGACAGTCAGTCATTGATCAACTGGATCTCCAGCCCTAAACAAAGCAGTCGCTTGTAGACATATCAACAGAATGTACCACTTCTTAAGAGACTGTTATGAATCCAGAGAAGTCTGCCTTCTGTACAAGCCATCTCAGGACCTGGAGGCGGATATCTTCACAAAGGACCTATCCCGAGACCAGATGAAGAAACACCTGGAGAACCTCAGCATCGTGGGAGTAAAGACAAAGTAAGGAGGGAATTGTTACGCAAACTTTGACTTTAATCATCATCGATGCAGCACGTCACTACTATGACGTCACTACAATAACAACACTTACTTCTACGCTTCATGACTTTTCTGCTTTTGATTCTTTGCTCGTTGTTTACAACAATTTGTATGGGAACAAGTCGTTCCTTAAATAAATATATATTTGTTTATATCTAAAGGGATGTCCTCGTAACTACAAATTACGTGAGTACAAAAACAACTCGAAATCCTTAGAAAGAAATATCGTATTTTGCTAAGCCTATATCTGTTGGGGCACGTTTTTTGTAACCATACCCCAACAGAAGGGCGTATGTATAATCAAACCAAATGGATACATGGCTTCCCTCCCACATAGACTTACAGACCATCTTTTTGCCCAGAAACCTAGACAATTTATGACACCAGACTTCCATGCCGAAAGCTGATGCCTGGTGAAGAAGACACCAGTGACATCCAGGGACATCCGCGCTGGAAGCTGTTGTTCCATATGTACATATATTCCCCTCACCAAAAATTTAGGTAAAGATGACCAGAAAAAAAAAATGGAGAAGGAAGATTTCTAAAAGACTAAGCCTATTATAAATATCCTTCCCGAAAAAAAAGGAAGCATCACATTACAGTCCAGGTAAAAGGGGCCTGGGTCGATTTTTAGCCAAGACGGGGGGGGGGCGATATATATACCGTCCCGAGAAAAAGGGAGGATAGTATTTCAATCCATGTGGAGGGGGGGCCTGGAGTCTGAAATCTTACACTAGTGCCGTGGCTGTTTCTCTCTTTAGATTTTTTTGTTTTGGTAATACTATATGTTCTATTTTGATGGGAGAGGCCTGGGGCGTCTATGAAATTGTATACTGGAGCCGTTGGCCATTTTGATTGGTGTTTCTTTCGGCGAATGAAAATGCCAGCCAATAGTAAACCTTTGGCGCGGCAGCGAATGAAAACGGAGAGAGACATGAATAAAAGAAGGTTTCTTTGCCAAAAGGCAGATTCGATCGGGGTCGCTCAGTGAGAGGACAGTTTCAGACGGGAGACCAGACCTTTGCCGGCACTTTCGAGAAAAGGTAAGCCATTTGTCATTATGACTTAGCCCCCCCCCCCTTTTTGTGTAGTAACCAACCTAGATTTCGCATGGGCCCTAAAGGGCTATAAAGTAACTTCAGGTCACCTCTATCTAAATTTTACTATGTAAATAGCATATCTCGTCAGTATAGACATGTTCCCAAAATTTAATTTATTTAAATAAATATCTAGAGAAATTTTCTTGTTTCCTCTCATACATATTTCATTCCTTTTGCTTTATGGTACTACCCCCCACACCTTAATTTCACAAAGTGTACAAATATAGAACAACCGACTCTGTTTGAAATAGAGTTGTGTACTATATCTTTGCTGTGATATATTGACACAGCAACAGTTGCAAATTTACGACTTTATTAGGGCTACTTTGCGGGTATCTATCTGTCAGGTTTTAGTAATGTTTGTACTTTTATGTGTTTCAGTGCGTTATTCCATCATATTTACCATTATACCATATTTTCTGATTCCTCGGGCTATTTTTACGCTGTTAGGAGGGTACGGCATGATGCAAACAGATTTGTATGTTTGACTATTGTTTTGTTATTTGGGCTATAAAAATGCCTTAATGTGGATCTATTTACAGTTGATCTGTAGAAATTATAGAGATCTGTTGCTATAATTTTCCTCTATGAATAGCTCCCAGCGTCTTCAGTGGGTTGCTAAACCTCCAGAAGGAGTCTTTTATAGATTGCCCAATTTAATAACGATTTCATGGGTTGTCTGATGAAATTGTATACTAGTGTCGTGGTTGTTTCCATCTTTAGACCTTTGTCCTGACAATATTATATGCTCGATCCCTGCTTTAACTCAAACTCTTAATCAATTACAGAGTTTCCCCCCGTTTTTTTTTTTCTTTATTTATCCTGTTTGCACAAATTGCATTACATGTGATGATGTAAAGACATATGTCGATAGTGTATCATTGACAGCTGTGCTTCTATTATACAACATTAAGGTCTTGCTGCGGGTTATATACATGGGGTTGTTGGCCTAAATTGCTATATATATATATATACTTAAGTAAGGAAACTTTAATAAGTCACATCGTGTATCCTCCCTTTTTCATCTATCCAAACCGGGAACGCAACAATGTCGCCCGCCGCGGGGCTCGAATTTAGTATATGTTTCTTCCCCTATACTTTAGAAATATATACCTAATGAAAAGCCATACTATTTTTAAGTATTGGTGAAGTAGTCCACGCATCCTGAGATTAACAGTCTATTATAAATCGTGAATTTTAATTTATGCTTTCCGTTTCACTGGCATTTTATCAGGCAATGAAAGTTATGTTGAGGCGGTGTATACCGCATCTCTCGCCGCTGTCTTTTACGATTCACATTGTTTGTGGCAAAAACCTTAATATTATCATTGATTTCTGATATCAAAGTAAAACGTTTATGGGGATGAGTATCTTTTATTCTGGTCTTCTCAAGCTTTCGAGCTTGTCCGCCCTTCTACAGGAGAAACATATACAATATATCAAGAAAATATAACGTCGCCTGATGCTAAAACTATTATTATTCTATGTACATATATATATATATATATACATTAGGAAGTTTTGCATATTATTTGTTTTCTTAAGACAATTTTTTTTTGGTTAAGGTATTTACACATAATCTACTATTGTTTGCTATATTCTATGAATTATCTTATAGGTTAGAAATTCTATTATTTAAGTAGTTTTATAATAGTTATTGGCTATTACATATAAGTTATTTATATTATTGTTGATATTATTAGCTGGTACTAGGATATATTGTGTTATATGTTTCGGGCAAATCTATTTTCTATTAATGCTATTGTGTTCTCTGAATAATAGAGAATCAATTATAAGCCTTGATATTTGCTGTTTATGTTATTGTAATGTATTCTAGGTTCTCCTAATGCGAAAGTGTGACCTGTTCCTTTGCAGTATTGGAAAATTAGAGACCTATTATCTTGATTAATAACGTTGCGTCTATGTTCATATATTCTATTGCTGACTCTCCTTCCTGTCTCCCCTGCGTATTTGGCTTGGCAGCTGTTACACTCTACGGAATATATTGCCTTTATTCTCTGTTTTGGTTAGTGGGTTTTATGATAGTAGGATTATTTTTAGATAGTGGACTTTTATGGTGGAGCCTATGTTAGGGGAATTACAGTAATATGTTTGGATGCCAGAGTTTCTTAAGTAGTTGGCTATTGTTATAGATGTTTGTGAGTATGGAATGTAACATATCGCCCTATAGATATTTTGTGGTTTTGTTTATTGGGTTATTGATAGTTATACTTTTGTGGAAATGTTGTAATATAAAGGTGGTTTGGTATCCTGCTTGCTGGACATTATTTATAATGTTCTGTGTCTCAATCATTTTGAATTCTGTTGCGAGCACCATTGATTACAATTTCTTTATTTTACTTTCTCAAATTATTATATACAGTATGAGAAATGAGGTTGGATTGCCATGGTTCAAATTTAGAACGGTGATCAGTGTTTTACAGTAGTCTACTGAAATGACTTAGCATTTTTTTTTCATCATAGCTCTGATATAATTTCTCACAGCAGAGGTGAGTTCTGATAAATATTGCTGGATACAAATATCTTAACTTCATTTTAATAGCGCTTTCTATCAAATCATACTAGCCTGTGCATCCAGATTAGGGCTAACATGCTGAATGATAGTTAATCGATTTTATTTTTTTAACGCATAGTGGATTGGGAGAGTGGCAGATATATGAGCCTTAAGGTGAAAATAGAATTGAAGATCCAGTTAGCGTACCCGTGAAGAGAGAAGTTTGATCACCATAAAAAGACGCGTCAGGCAAACCGACTCTTTTTTTTTCATGATGCCTCCAACTGCATATGATCTTAAATATCCTGTATACACTCTGACAAGGGAAGGTTATCCTGAATTGACAAATGTATAATTTTTGTCTTTAGTAGAGATTTCCAAGATTCTATTTCTGAAACATTTTTTTTTGGATGAAGACAAATAAAACCATCTTGATAGTATTGAATTTTACAGTAAATATTTGCCAGCAGAAGGCATGATGAGATTACATGAAATTTAAACCAGTTATATGCTTAGTATGTTTCTTCAGCTGTAATTTGACACAGTCATCAAATGAAGAAATGGGCAGTACGCCATATCTTTATGCTGGACACTTCTGTGTCAGGAAGGTGTAGTTAGTCTGTTTAATGAGAATTTCAATAATTATCGAAATTTAGCAGATTATCATTGGGGATTTGAACAACTGTCTTGAAAATTTTTGAACAGCCTGAGTAGATAAAGGAATCCTGGAGTTAGAGTGGAGAATTAGTAGTACAGACTGACCACTCGACGCAGATAACTCTAGGGAACAATTATTGTGTTAATCCGCCGTAGACAAGAAGAACATTGATTCTCAAGATATTCGATAGGCAGAATTTTGAGAATTGATAAGGTCATGGTTAAAGTTTACACAGGCATATGGGAGTAAAGACAGTGATTTAAACAAGATAAGAGGCAGCCTTGTGTCTTAAATACTTTCAGTGGAAGCAGATGCCACTGCAAATATTCAGGTCTAATAATTTCCAAATTTGAAGTCATGCATGACGGGTTAGCACGGGATTGACGCCTGAACTGGCTTTCACTGGGATTAATCGAGCTTGCGAAAGAACTAGAAGAAGTGTGACATGTCACGCCACTGTACTAAATTAATAATTGAGAAGATTTATGTTGAGCCAACTGAAATTAGTAAAGAATTAAGAGATTAAGGTCTTATTCTTTGAGTTTTACACTAATTTCAATTACGCGATATGGACGGCGTTATAAGTTGGGTGGAAATGATTCGGCCGCAATGGGATGGTCTCCTGGAGGTGGTACGATCAAATACTACTTATTGAATGCCGGGCGGGATCGCATGAAGCATTAAATGACATCAAGAAATGCTTAAAGAAACACCCTAGAAGATTGGGGATCGACAAAATGACGACATGGAAATGCTCAACATTGTACATTGGCAGCAAAATGATATCTTGCTATTGTATGGACGACCACTCCTTCCTGAAATGTGCAGCGGATGTTAGTCCCAGAATTAGGTCCTTTGAGGCGACACTTTCCTTTGCAGATGACATAAAGACGCATGACAAAACAGCACATGAGCATTTAAACTAACTTCAATTCCTGCCATTAATTAATTTAGTTGACCAATAGCTATAGAACCGCTGGAGACCTCCATACCCTGTGTGAATATTTTAGTGAGAAATGAGCGATTCAATTCTATGAGCCATGAGGTATCCTGTAAGATCAGAGCTGTACCCCATTCAATTTTTTTAATAGTAGCCAGTGCGAGATATTTCCAGAATGTTTGTTCCTTTTTCTAACTGTCATATAATTCGGAAACTAGAAAACTACACTATTTTGATACAGTTTACATCTAGCATCCATGTGAACTCAATATGACTATTGAACGTAGATTGTAGATTAATGAGCGAGCCAACCTAAAGAGAACGAGTTTAATAGGCTTACAATCAGTAGTTGAAACAGACTATTCGCACAATATTGTTATGTTCTCCCTCTAGCTGATCTATGACATTATAGATTTTTTTTTTAACAAGGTGACTACCCCGTCGAGTGTATATGAAGGTATAAAGGTTTAAAGGTCATAGGCTGTTGGAATAATAATACACTAGTAATAATTATAGTTCATTCTGATGTACAGTAGAGGCAGTGAGAACAGCGCCTCTACCATCATGGCTAGTTAGTTTCAATACACCCAGAAAGAGCATTGATCTAAGATTACTATCCACCCACATGGATGAACATGTACCTCTCCCATTTCCTTTCCCTTTTGGGCCATGAACCCATCTTTCACCCCTCGGTTCCCTGCCCCCATTAATACATGAGATTCTCTTCTCCAATCCCCACTACTAATCTGGAATATTTCAGACACTATTTCTAGAAACTGGGAATTTGGATAAATACCATATAGATAGGTTAAAACAATACCTATAACAATTAGGATTTTCCCACAGAGGAGAGGAAACTAGTGATGGTAATTCAAGTCAAGGTTCCAGTGATGAAGATCATTGGATTCATCTTACAGGTCCAGCTTATCTCCCTAATAGGTCCGTTAATGTAGTGGTTCCACAAGGGGTGACAACCAGAGCGAACTCAGAAGTAATGAGACGAGGGGAAGTTGCCAGAGTTAGTGTGAACAGTTTAACTTACGCAGGTCTACAAGGGCGAAAAGGCCCACACAGTGTAAATTCTGCTTAGACTGTCGCCACTAACTAGGATTTTGGAGTGTGTACGGAGAATCAGCTCGATAGAATGAGAAGTTTAGAGATTTCAACCTTTTTTTTTTTCATTTAAAAACCTTTTTTTTTAAGTAGAACTTCATTAGGATTCCTTTTTTTTTCTATACAAACTATTTCTTGTTAAAACCCGAGTTTCAAAGACCAATGAGAATAATGTATACCATTGTGAATTAACTATTTAGTGTAAATCTGAAATTTTAGTTATTATCAGGAGTAATAGGTGAAGGAAGGTGTAGGAAATCACAACTTAGAGGGGGGCTATGTCTAAAACAACAAACCTAATAGCATCCTATGGCTTGTGTTGGGTAATTCAGAAACCCTATAATCCCTGGTCTTCAGGTAGTAGCTTTGAAATAGGTTTCTAATGAGAACATGAAAGGTCAATCTCTCAGAGTGAAGTTGTGAAGTATAGGGACCCTAAGCCAGGGGTAGAAGTTAAGTAGGCCCAGACCGTAGTCGATCCTCGGAAAGCACTTGAGAATGTTAGTGTTGGGTAGTGAATCGTAAACCCTATAAATCCATCTTTCAATAGAGTGTTGAGGTAGGACTACTGCAAAGGGGCAGACGCACGAGGAAGTAAGAAGAAAGTGACTTCACCCACGATGGCTAGGGGAATGACTCAATCCGCCTTTATGAGGTGTCACGTTTAATGGTCCTTTATCCGCCATTATAATTTGTGTATGTCTTTATAGAATTGTCGTGAATAGTCACTTAGTGTCAAAGCAAGGGCAGTGTTTGAAATTACATTTTTTAGGTAGGTTAGCTTTCAGATTATTTAGAATTGTTAACCATTTTATTAACAATCATTTATCGAGTATAAAGTATTAGTATATATAGAGCTTGTACAGAGGCATTTTCTTCTGAGTAACCTAGGGCTTTAGTTCCCAATTTGTTTTAATTTTATTATTTTATTTGATTTCACATTTAGTCCTGAAGATTAGTAATAGTTAGAGTAAATGTTAACATTGACGATTGAAGTGCTTTGGCTTTTATAGTAGTTTCTAGCTTTAGTTTATGTGCAAGATGCGAATGAAATTGGATGAATGGGAAATCTTAGTGAATGTGTACAAGGATAGAAACAATTATTACTGTTAGACCAAAGGTATATTAGAATAGTGTAGGGAATTAATAGGTTCGATTTTTAATTTTGATTTCTTTATTTGTTAGGATCGGAAGCCTTACAGGACAACTACAACTCTATCTAGTTAGAAAATATTCGCTCCCTTTTGTTAGGTCCCTCGTTAGGGGGTATAATTTCCCTTTGATTTTCTTTTATCTTAGTTTAGCTTGAATTCTAAGGATTGTGGATAAATGATCCCTATCCCGACCCCTCAGACTTGGAGATAGTGGGAGGCAGGGATCAAGCCGACAGCCCACTCACCTCCTCCTCGCAAGAGGAAGCGAAGAGGTATAGATTGAATTTTATGCAGGATGGGGGATTTGTTTTAGCCATGCCGTATAGCCTGGGGTATAACGGCGCGACCTTGGGTAAACCGATCTGACACCGTAGTTTCGACGCTTTTAGCGTGGCTGGAGCGAGGGTGTTGCAGACGGGAGGTCCTGTAAGATTGGCAAGTAGGCAGAGATTGCCCAGTTATTCTAGACGAAGTGTTTCCGTCTATTGAATTTTTTTTTTGGTACCAGTTTGATCCCCCATAGCTAGCGGAAGTTTCTTCTAATAAAGGATTCGCCCTGCCATACGTTTTGTTGGAATGAATTCGAGCATAAGACCGATTCGAGAGACAGAATAAGTAATTATTAGGACCTTCAACGAGTTTAGACTCGTTCCATGTTTAGGATAAGATTTTTAAAGTATTAGTTAACTATAATGACCGCGAACGAGACGCCAGAACAAGCCAGTGAGTCAAAGTTTTAGAAGTGTTGTATTGAGGACAGTAGAATTAAGAGCAGTTATACAGGGAGTAGAATTCTGAAGGAATTTGTTAAAAGAACCAAAATTTCAGATTGATAAAATTCAAATTTATAAGATGTAGATTTATAGGGTTCAGGTCAATGAATAGGGAGTATATTGGTAGATGAAAGTAATATGAATTTCTTGGAAGGGGGAGGTAGCTGAACTGTACACACCCCAGAGACAAGGTAAACGGAGTCACAAACAAAATGGGAGAAGTTGATTAGTTTCTCTGTCAAACAGGAGAGCTTTCTTCATACGGTTGTCACCCTAGATTTAAATGTGACTGTGTAGTTTAATAGAGGTCTGGGCTATGTTCCATTTGACCAAGATTCTAAATGACGTACCCATCTGAGTTGAGAGTATTGTAACAGAGGAATCTAACACATAAGAGAAAACACACCCTCCAGTAGGATCGGGATAGACGAATATTACCCAGTGACCAACTCGTGATTCCAGACTGAATAAGATTGAAAACTTAACTGAGATACTAAACCTTGAACCTTCAGCGCACAAATATATATAATGTGTTTTCATTTTCTTATTGAATATGTTATTATTTTATATCATATATATTATATTATAATCATATGCTATTCATTTCAACAATTTTATTTCCTTTGATATTCATGATATTAGTAACATTTACCTGCCATGTTGCGATTTTTTTTTTTAACATGTTGTCATGGCTTATTCTTCCCTCAAGGCATGATCTATTTTATCCTTATTGTCTTTTATCCGCCTTACTTGTATAAGTATATATATTTTGTCATCATATATAATTTTGTAGTAGTCTTCTTTATCATCTATCATGGGATGATTTTTATCATATTTAATCACTATCTGCATGATACGTGTTTTCTTCAATATATATATTATACCCATCATATAACATGGAAGGATTCATTTTATCATTACATATTTCGTGCCTTATTTAATAATTACTTTCACAATTTGTTTTCTGTAATCTTTTTTTTTATTTAGCAAAAGTCATCATGTCATAGGCTAATCATTATATACCAAGATATTTCTTTCAGCTAACTATAATTATCCTTTCCTTTGATTGTATATGTATAAACTATACCACACGAATGTCTTGATTGGTACTTAAATAAAGATGCTGGCATGTTTTAGGAGTTGGACTAGTCAGTTATTTCTAAACGACTTCTTGGCGCCCAAATTTTTTTTATATAATATGTAATAGGGAAATGTTCTAACTGTATTGTTAGCAGAAAGAAGGTAGCAATGAAACCAGCACACCAGAGGCAAGGATGGGGTTGAGAGGACCTACCACAAGGAAGGCCTACTCCTCAAGACCAAAGAAGAAAGTGGAAGGGTGGTATATATACCCATGAATGGTAAGACAGATGACCTTGCTTACTTCCATACATATGATATGACTGTCCCCCATAACCTATGTTGATAACAGTGTGCTGACAGAATAATAACACATAAAAAAAAACCTTTGCCAGGACGCACAATGCCCACTAATGTTCGGAATAATAAACATCTAGAATAGCATACCATCATTTTGATTAACCTTATCTTCCCTATAGGTTTCGGTACACCTGGCTTCACCTAGTAATGGAAAATGCATTTTGCTAGAAATGGGCCTGCTTTCATAGTAACTGATGAAAGGCAGATGAATAATGAATAGCACAAACGCATTTGTCCATTACTTGGCAGGGGGAGGATTGTTGGGGCACGTTTTTTGTAACCATACCCCAAGAGAAGGCGTATGTATAATCAAACCAAATGGATACATGGCTTCCCTCCCACATAGACTTACAGACCATCTTTTTGCCCAGAAACCTAGACAATTGATGACACCAGACTTCCCATGCCGAAAGCTGATGCCTGGTGAGAAGACACCAGTGACATCCAGGGACATCCGCGCTGGAAGCTGTTGTTCCATATGTACATATATTCCCCCTCACCAAAAATTTAGGTAAAGGTGACCAGAAAAAAAAATGGAGAAGGAAGATTTCTAAAAGACTAAGCCTATTATAAATATCCTTCCGAAAAAAAAGGAAGCATCACATTACAGTCCAGGTAAAAGGGGCCTGGGTCGATTTTTAGCCAAGACGGGGGGGGGGGGGCGATATATATACCGTCCCGAGAAAAAGGGAGGGATAGTATTTCAATCCATGTGGAGGGGGGGCCTGGAGTCTGAAATCTTACACTAGTGCCGTGGCTGTTTCTCTCTTTAGATTTTTTTGTTTTGGTAATACTATATGTTCTATTTGATGGGAGAGGCCTGGGGCGTCTATGAAATTGTATACTGGAGCCGTTGGCCATTTTGATTGGTGTTTCTTTCGGCGAATGAAAATGCCAGCCAATAGAAACCTTTGGCGCGCAGCGAATGAAAACGGAGAGAGACATGAATAAAAGAAGGTTTTCTTTGCCAAAAGGCAGATTCGATCGGGGGTCGCTCAGTGAGAGGACAGTTTTCAGACGGGAGACCAGACCTTTGCCGGCACTTTCGAGAAAAGGTAAGCCATTTGTCATTATGACTTAGCCCCCCCCCCCCCTTTTTGTGTAGTAAACCAACCTAGATTTCGCATGGGCCCTAAAGGGCTATAAAGTAACTTCAGGTCACCTCTATCTAAATTTTACTATGTAAATAGCATATCTCGTCAGTATAGACATGTTCCCAAAATTTAATTTATTTAAATAAATATCTAGAGAAATTTTCTTGTTTCCTCTCATACATATTTCATTCCTTTTGCTTTATGGTACTACCCCCCCACACCTTAATTTTCACAAAGTGTACAAATTATAGAACAACCGACTCTGTTGAAATAGAGTTGTGTACTATATCTTTGCTGTGATATATTGACACAGCAACAGTTGCAAATTTACGACTTTATTAGGGCTACTTTGCGGGTATCTATCTGTCAGGTTTTAGTAATGTTTGTACTTTTATGTGTTTCAGTGCGTTATTCCATCATATTTACCATTATACCATATTTTCTGATTCCTCGGGCTATTTTTACGCTGTTAGGAGGGTACGGCATGATGCAAATCAGATTTGTATGTTTGACTATTGTTTTGTTATTTGGGCTATAAAATGCCTTAATGTGGATCTATTTACAGTTGATCTGTAGAAATTATAGAGATCTGTTGCTATAATTTTCCTCTATGAATAGCTCCCAGCGTCTTCAGTGGGTTGCTAAACCTCCAGAAGGAGTCTTTTATAGATTGCCCAATTTAATAACGATTTCATGGGTTGTCTGATGAAATTGTATACTAGTGTCGTGGTTGTTTCCATCTTTAGACCTTTGTCCTGACAATATTATATGCTCGATCCCTGCTTTAACTCAAACTCTTAATCAATTACAGAGTTTCCCCGTTTTTTTTTTTCTTTATTTATCCTGTTTGCACAAATGCATTACATGTGATGATGTAAAGACATATGTCGATAGTGTATCATTGACAGCTGTGCTTCTATTATACAACATTAAGGTCTTGCTGCGGGTTATATACATGGGTTGTTGGCCCTAAATTGCTATATATATATATACTTAAGTAAGGAAACTTTAATAAGTCACATCGTGTATCCTCCCCTTTTTCATCTATCCAAACCGGGAACGCAACATATCAAAGGGAGATGTGATGTAATCTATAAAAATTCATTGAATTTAAAAAAAGAACGGTCATGATTGTTTATGTTCTGTATAGAGACAGCTCGTGTTAGGCTGTAGATATATAGTTGATAGTTAGGCCATAAGTCAGGAAGTTCCCTCTCTTGAAATAAAAAATAATTAATTGTTCATCTTCGCATTCTGATTTTTAAAGATAATGAAGCGACCAGCCTTAGAGATGGAGAAGGCCGTGGACGTCCGTCCGTGGTTGATAACGACCAATTAAGGCAATAATCGAGGCGGATCCACGCAAAACTACACGAGAAGTTGCAGAAGAACTCAACGTCGACAATTGTTCATCATCTAACACAAATTGGAAAGGTGAAAAAGCTCGACAAAGGGGTGTAAAATGTTATTATAATGAAAAATGTTATCATTAAAGTGTAAAATATTGTCTTTAAAGTGTATAATGTCTCAAAATTTCAAAACACATATTCATATATAGTTATTGTTTATTTCTTATCAAACACTATAAAATAGTGAAGATTGCAATTGATTTTGAAAATATTTCAATTAAAAATTAACAGGATACCATTAAATCTGCATTGGTTTTATACAAGGTCTAAAACTTTTATATATATAATAAACCAGTTATTTTATCTTTGAAATTATTGACTTTTCAAAATAACTCTGAAACCCTGTCATTGACGCGCCCAATCAAATTTCGCATATTTATTTTTTACTAATCCAAAATATTTATTATAATTTAAAAATTAACAATAATTAAAGGGCAAAATAAAGTAAGACAATTTTAATATGATAATAAGTAATAGGCAACATTCATGATTTTTAAATAAGCACCAATAAAGGCTCTATTTTAAAATTCCTACATGTTTTACGCAAATGTTAACGAGCTAAACACAAACTTTCTTTTAATCTAAAAATGTTTATCTCTAATACATACTACACGGAGTTAGTTTGCATAAAACTAATTCAAAACTAGACGTACTGGTAGAATTTTTTAAAAACCTATCAGTTTTCAAATATAAACAAAGATATTCCATTTAAATTTCAAATAGACATATATTTTACGCTTTTCACATTTTCATTCAATTCTTTATATATCGATTAAAACTGTCTTGTTTTTGCCTTTATTAGTTTTTAAATCCAAATAAAAAGTGGTTCATCTATATTTATTTATCAAATACTAATTTTGAAATGTCATTTTAAAGAGATTTTCAAGTTGATAATAACTTTATGAAGCATAAATTTAAAATATTTACACATTAATATATAACATATTCATGGCATAATTAGATCAAGTATTCTAAAACTAGAAGTGTCCTTTATTCAAACTTTCAAATGTCATCTTTCTGGAAGTAAGTGAAGTTTAAATGAAAAGCAATGATTATGAAGCCAAAAGATTGTCAATTATGTCAATCATGTTGATGAATATAGTACTATAATGTAAGCCTTCAAAGATTTTAGCTCTTTGTTCATTACAGTAAACCCTCGTTAAGACGAACTCAATGGGAGAACGAAATACCCTTTTCGTCTTAAAAGAATACAGTAAAACCCCTCTATAGTGAACCCCAATGGGACAGAGCTTTTGGTTCACTATAGCCACGGTTCACTATAGCCACGGTTTGGCTATTTTTTTTACTTTCAAAAATTTTAGACCGTATAATTAAAAAACAGCCATACACACAAGAAGAGGCTGCCTCTTAATAGTGGTCACTTTATTTTAATTCCCTTAATTGACTAATTTCCTTATATTAATACTGAATAATAATAGAAATCATTAGATAATAGGTTCTTCTTATGATTAACATACATGTACCTCTATGTCAAGTTAAAAATCAAGACAAATCCTAGGCAAAGTTTTATTAAATATATATTCAAAGCTATGAAATGATTTTAAAACATCATTATCACATTATATAATACAATTTTTACTTGAAAAAAATGGCTCTAATACCTTGTTGTTTCAAAGGCATTCTTCCAAGCATTGCACCATTCAAATAAAGTTAGTGTTTTTTCTTCCATTTCATGTTTCCCCATATTCTTCTAGGTCTAGATTTCGTTTTTTTTTTTTAACCTGCCATGCAAAACATTGCTGACTTTAAAATCACCATAGTTAATGGCATAAAAATAATTTTTGTTTCATCACGGGACCGTTTATTTGGACTTTTTTTTTTTTAAGTTCTAAAACGTACGATCGCGATCGCGGCAAAAGTTGAAGTTGATTCCTCTTTGTAACAATTTTTAATAACTTTATATTTTATCTTTTATAATTGAAAAGTTATATTCTCTTATTTTAATATGTTCTTAACATTTTGCCTATGTTGTTTCACTTTGAAAAGTTCTGAAAATGGCCTTTTTTTTTTAAATGAAATAATGCTTTTGTTTTTAAAATGCCTTTGTTTTCTTCATTTTGGAAGCCATTTGCATTTTTTATATTTCAAATTTAATGGATGCAAAGATATTCTAATATGTATTAGAATGTGTAAAAATTTATACAACATACAGCAAAAATAAAGTGCAAAAATCAAACTAACAATGCCGCTAAATTTATTGTTTTGAAATCGCGATCCGCGAGCTTTAAACATGCTCAAAATTTTGTTTTTTAATTTTTTTTTTAAATTACAATTCTAAGTTCGTTATAAGCATAGTATTTTAAATAGATTTTATCATTTTGGGACCCGAAATAGGTTCGTTATAGGGGTAGTTCGTTATTCTAAAAATCGCAAAGTTCGTTATAACGATGGTATTTTCAATGGAATGGAATTGGGAATCGGCGTGGGTTCGTTATAAGGGAAGGTTCGTTATATCCAGGGTTCGTTATAGCTGGGTTTTACTGTATATACCGAATTCGTATAAACCGAATTCGTATTAGACGAATTGAATTCGTGGTATCCGGGGGTTGTACTTATGTACTACTGATGAGTAAGAAAACTACATTTCTGAGGAATAACGAATAAATTTATTTGAAAACAATATTAATGAAAATATTTTATAATTTTAAGGAACAACAATTATGTATATGTATGTACATAAAATATTTTATTTTAAAAGACAATATGGATAATATAATCACAATGTAAGGCAATAACATGAGAATATAAGTTTATTTTAAAACACAAATAAAAAAGAACAACAAAAGAAACAACTTACATAATATACCTGGTACATACAATGTTTATGTGTATGCAGCATATGCAGTATGCATAGAGTATCCTATATCTGGGTTTTCTCTGCAGGCTTAAGAAAGTCTGTTATAGTTTTTTGGTGGTATTTGATTGGGCACTGTTTCAGACACTCCCTTCTTATTTTATCCAGGTCATCTTCAAAATGAACATCAATATCCGCAGAGGTTTTGAACAGTTTCTGGAGGGTTTCGAGGGCTGCGATTACTTCCCCTCTAGTAGGCATCATTATCTCTTCTTTCACCTCATCGTCTTCTGTTTCTTCTTTTCTTCTAAATCGGGTGAACCGCAAATTTCCAACCCTTCATCCAGGGCAACATACTCCAGGAAAGTCAAAGTCTCAGCTGGGTTTGTAGCTGAAAGGAGTTTGGTCCATTCTTCAGGGTCAACAAGCATTTTTTCTGGAAGTGAAAACGAATCAGCTGTTTTTTCCACACCCAATGAGACACTTAATTTCGTGAAAGCGTGCGCTCCTTGGCTGCTGGCTGGCAGGGGTCACCATGGCCCCTACATTTATCAGTCGAGAAAAACAGCAATACTGGCACAATAGAGTCGAAATTTTCCACTGATTGAGTACATGGAACGACCCCAAGGGGATGGTTTCATAGAAAATGAGTCATCATAACAAACAAAGGACGAATGTTTACACAAAAGACAAAGAGAGCCAATACTTGATATCAACGGTGTTTTTGTTGTTTTAATAGTTTATTGTTTTACTTTAAAAACATATTAGAATTCGTTTTAAACCGATTGATTAGTTCTGCTGGGGGCTAAATTTAATTCGTATTTCGTCATAACCAAATATTTCGTCTTAACCGGCAAAATCTCTTTGGAAAGCATTGAAATTTAACGGGGGAAAAGAAATGGTTCTCGCAAACCGAGAGTTCGTATAATCTGAGTTCGTGATAACGAGGGATTTCTGTATATATATATATATATTTTTTTTTCATCTTGTCAATGTGGAGCATGACATTTTCTAATATCTTCAACAGTTTTATCAACATGATTTTTAAGTGGCCTGGCCATCATTTATATATACAGTTTGTAGCTGTCTATAGCGCCCCCTCTTGGACTCACCAAAATAGAGTGCTATAGAGAGGAGGTGCTATAGACAGGTCACTTTTAATGTAAATCGCATTGTACTACGTGTTTAAAATCGGGCGCTATAGAGAGGGAGGTGCTATTTAGAGGGGGTGCTATAGACAGGTTTAACTGTATATAGTCTAACCTCTTTAATTTGACACATCAAGGGATCAAAGCTTTCAGTTGAATTAAAGTCAGTTAGATGATTTCATCACAATATTCATTGTTGGTGGACATTTTCTAGAGAGGAGATAGCTAAATATATACAGTAGAACAACTTCCATGAGAGGACACTCAGGCTAGAGGACACCTCTCTATAAAGGATAGTTCTCATTGTCAAAATTACCATTTTTACTATTTAGAAACTCTCTAGTAAGAGGACACGTCTCCCTAAAAGACACTTTAGTTCTGCAATTAGATGTCTTTTACAGGGAGGTTCTACTGTATTTAGCAACTCTCCAGTAAGAGGACACCTCTCCCTAAAGGACACTATGGCTCTACAATTAGATGTCTTTTACAGGGAGGTTCTACTGTATTTAGCAACTCTCCAGTAAGAGGACACCTCTCCCTAAAGGACACTATGGCTCTGCAATTAGATGTTGTCCTTTACAGGGAGGTTCTACTTTATTTAGAAACTCTCCAGTAAGAGAACACCTCTCCCTAAAGGACACTTTATCTCTGCAATTAGGTGTTGTCCTTTAAAGGGAGGTTCTACTGTACCGTCAACAGTTTTATCAAAATGATTTTTAGGTGGCCTGGCCATCATTATATATAAACTAGACGAATGACCCGGGCAACGCCCGTGTTTTACCCGATTGAATGTTTTTATTCCAATACTATTTGTTACAATTATAAATTGGAGCCGTGGATGTCACTCTTGTGAAACGTCCCGCTCCAAAGTTTACATGTCTTCTTCTTCTTCTTTCTTGTCTTCACTTAATCATATCAAGGTATCAAGCTTGTAAAGCATGACAACCATCATGATTGGGTGAAGTAGAATGCGTCTGGCTTTGTCATCAAGACTGGGAGCACTACTCAGTGGCAGGCCGACTTAGCTCCAAAAGAAATGGCCGCCTCTGACATGAGGAACAGACGCCATGTGCAGCTGCTCCTAACATGGAGTACAAACGCTGCTCATCCTGTATCCCTGGATTAGGAGCCCTTACAGGGTACTATCAGCCGGGCCAGCTGAGCCCAGGTTTTTTAGCGAGCTTGTTACTGCTCCCCCTCCTCCTTTTTCATCCGGGCTTGGGACCGGCAAAGGCGGAGTTACTTTACATGTACATTAGGTCAGCTGGTATTACCCCTCATTTTCACCGCTAGAGGCGCGAGCGAATTGACTTTTTGTAGATATACATAATTATAAAGATAGAAGCTTCTATAGAAGATAATGATCATGATGATGATGCGCTCGCATCCATGACATGAGGAATTGAGGAAAGACGGTCGTGACTATATATATTAATAATAAAATAATAATAATAATAATAATACAGTATAACCTCGTTAATTCGACACACCCCAATTCGACACTCGGCGATAATTCGACCATGTTCCGATGTCCCGACCTCCGGCCTATCAAATAACAAACCGTAATTCGACAGTATCGATAATACGACAGTTCCGATAGTTCGACCATTTTAAAATTCGAATTTCGACAGTTGAATGTTATTTTACATGCAACTTTACCGCTAAACGGTATTACGGCGGGCGCCGATCGGCATCGGCGGGCGCCGATCGGATCGCGCCTGCGCACTTTTGGTTTCTGGTTAGTTTAAGTTTCACTTTGCAGTGCCGTTGCGCAATTTCGTGGATGTTATTGTTGTTTTTTTTACGCGGGAATTTCGGCATCATGCGCTAACTAATAATAATTTTTTATATTTTTATTTTTAACATTGAAATATTTTAGCTATTTTTAAATTTATAAATAATTTCTTTTTAAATAAATAAATCTTTATAAAATGATTCAACAATGATTATGATAACATTTTAATTCAATATTCTGTGTTAATTTGAATAAATGAGTGGGGCAAGAATGTCAGGTTCTGCCAAAAAAAAAATGGAAACGTAGTCAGTATCACCAGCTCACTTATGTGGAAAAAAATGAAAATTATAGAAGAAATAGAACAAGGAAAATCACATAGTCAAGTTTCCAGAGAGAGAAATATTCCACGGTCCACCATTAGCAAATTTTTAAAAATAAATTCGCCATAAAATCTGCCTTTTTAAAATCTAATTTTAGCTCTACCTTGAAACGTGATCGTGGCGGGGAATTCCCAGAGATTGAAGAAGCCCTGTTTAGGTGGATAAGGCAGGCAAAAGCCATGAAACTTGCCATAAATGGCAATATCTTGAAAGAAAAGGCTATACTCTTGGCCTTGAAAAAATGGGTCAAGATAATTTTGAAGCTAGCAATGGCTGGCTAGAAAAGTTTAAGGCCAGAAGGAATATTGCTTTTAAACGACTTCATGGAGAAGCTGGAAGTGTGGATGCCAATAGTGTAGCCACTTGGAAAGGTGAGATTATTCCTTCACTTTTAGCTAAATACAGCCCACAGGACATTTTCAATGCTGATGAAACAGGGTTATTTTATAAACTTTTGCCTAATCAAACAATGACTATCAGAGGTGAGAAATGTGAAGGGGGTAAGATGTCTAAAGAGAGAATTACAGTGTTGGTATGCTGTAATATGGATGGAAGTGAAAACTGCCTTTACTTTATATTGGGAAATATAGAAGACCACGATGCTTCCATGGCATGAACATTCCCTCAAATTATCATTTTAATAAAAAAGCCTGGATGACTGGGGCAATTTTTACGGATTGGCTGAAAAAATTGGACCAAATATTCAAAAGAAGAGAAAGAAAAATTTTATTAATTTTAGATAATTGCCCAGCCCACCAAATACCTGAAGGGTTACAAAACATTGAAACAAGATTTTTGCCCGCCCTAACTACAAGTGCATTACAACCCTGTGATATGGGTATCATTAAAGCCCTAAAAGACCAATATAGGAAACGAATGATAACGTATCTTCTCACTTGCATGGAAGAAAAAAAAATGCTCAAGTTCATTTACTCTTTGCAATTAGCTGGCTAGAGGCTGCATGGGTTGGGGTTAGTTCTTCCACAATAAATTTTTTTTTTTCTCATTCAGGATTTGTGATGGATGAAGCAATGGAAGAAGTTGTTGAAGAAGAAATGAACAGATGTTTTGAGGCATTAAAAAAACATCAAGCCATTGATGTCAACTATATTGACTTCTTGGAAGTTGATAAAGATGTGCAAGTTGCTGGGGAACAGTCCATTGAAGAAATTGTAAAGGAGGTAATGGGAAAAGAAGAAGATGAAGAGGTAGAGCCAACAGAAAAAGATTTAAACAAAACATCAATAACACCTGCAGCAGCAGTGGATGCCTTTAATACAATAAAAACTCTTTGTTATTTAAAAGACATTTCTGAGGAAGAAAGGCATGCATGTCTTTTAAAAATAAACTATCTGGAATACATCCTGAATAGGATTTCAGAGAAAAAACAGACATCTATAAAATATTTTTTTTAAATCTTGATTCTTTTCAAAAATTATTTTTTAATTTTCTTTTTATTTTCCATATTTATTTTCTTTAAACTATTATTCAATTGGAATAAAATATTATTTGTTTCGAAAATATGTATTATTGCCATTTTGTCCCAGATACTAAAAGTTAATCATGAAAATAAAAAATAAATATAAAAAAGTACACACACAATGGTTTCAATTAATATCATTAATTTATATTACAAAGCTATTTATAAAAAATATATATATAATTTTAGCTAGTTAGATGATTAGCTAATCATCTCACCTTAATTCAACACTTCCTTTAATTCAACCGAAAGCTCTGATCCCTTGGGGTGTTGAATTAAAGAGGTTCGACTGTAATTATTATTATTATCATTAGATAATGATAATGATCATGATGATGATGTGCGCGCATCCGTGACATGAGGAATTGAGGAAAGACGGTCGTGACTATATATGTTGATTAATAATAATAATAATATAATAATAATTATTATTATTATTATCATTAGATAATGATAATGATCATAATGATGATGCGCGCGCATCCGTGACAGCGATGAGGAATTGTTGAGGAAAGACGGTCGTGACTATATATGTTGATTAATAATAATAATAATAATATAATAATAATAATTATTATTATTATCATTAGATAATGATAATGATCATAATGATGATGCGCGCGCATCCGTGACAGCGATGAGGAATTGTTGAGGAAAGACGGTCGTGACTATATATGTTCATAATAAAATAATAATAATAATATAATAATAATAATTATTATTATTATCATTAGATAATGATAATGATCATAATGATGATGCTCGCGCATCCGTGACAGAGATGAGGAATTGTTGAGGAAAGACGGTCGTGACTATATATGTTGATAATAAAATAATAATAATAATATAATAATAATTATTATTATTATCATTAGATAATGATAATGATCATAATGATGATGCTCGCGCATCCGTGACAGAGATGAGGAATTGTTGAGGAAAGACGGTCGTGACTATATATGTTGATATACAGTCTATCCTCGTTAATAAATGGTTTAATTATTGATTATTATTTTATAGGTTGGAGACTGAGATATGAAAAAAATGGTCGAATTATCGAGATTATACTGTATATACAGAGAACTTTTATGAGAGGACACTTACGCTAAAGGACACCTCTCTATAAAGGACAGTTTTCATTGTAAAATTACCATTTTTTACTATTTAGAAACTCCCGGTAAAAGAACACTTCGGCTTTGAAATTAGGTGTCCTTTACAGGGAGGTAGTTCTACTGTATTTATATATATATACAGTAAAACCCCTCTATAGTGAACCCAATGGGACAGAGGTTTTGGTTCACTATAGCCACGGTTCACTATAGCCACGGTTTGGCTATTTTTTTTTTCTTTTCAAAATTTTTAGACCGTATAATTAAAGGACAGCCATATACACAGCAAGAGGCTTCCTCTTAATAGTGGTCACTTTGTTTTAATTCCCGGCTAGAGCAGGTGGATTCCTAATTTTATTTCTCACATTCCTTTTTGATACTTAATAATATGTAATTGGAAGCGTTCGAGGTAAAATAACGTTCATGGTCCGTCAGGGATCGATCCCCTTCCGAGCGTTGCAACATTTTACCTTTCGGGTCATTTTATTGATATTTTTTTTAATTAACATTTTTACTTTAAAAGAGGTGAACTTACAATGAATAAATTTCTTTGTAAACAACATTTTTGGTGAAGCAAGCTGAACTATTTTCAAGAAGCCTTCCTTGCTTGCTTCCGTGGATTATTTTTATTTTAACACACTTAGAGCTTTTCACCCTAGAAAAAGCAACATATAACTGACCATGGCTAAAAACTGGTTCAGGTAAATAGATGCCAACCATTTCAAGGGTTTGGCCTTGTGATTTATTTATTGTCATAGCGAAGGCTAATTTTACAGGGAACTGTCCCCTTCTGAGAATGAAAGGAATCTCAGAATGTATTGGGGCCAAGTAAACTCTCGGAATAAATACAGATTGATCTACTGCAGTGCCAGTCCAAACTTTTGCAATAATTAAATTAGGTAACAATTTAGTTACTACTAATCTCGTCCCGTTACAAAGACCTCGCTTTGTGTTTAAGTTTCGAAGAAGCATTATGATTGCTCCAACTTTTAGCTTCAGCTTATGAAGTGGCATTCCCGAAGGGTTAAGGCTGTTGAGAAATTCCGGTGGATAGCTCTCATTATCTTCAGGTGTCGCATCATCTATTGAGTCTGAGCTGAAATATGTTATGGAGTCACCTTCAAGGATATCTAAAACTCTGTTGTTGATATCATCAACATCCACATTTCTGGGACAAAGTATAGCCTTATCGGTATATTGTTCAAAGTGAGAAGGAAGCAATTTATCTCCATAAATTTCTTTGACTAAATCGCCATTGCAAACCATTTCAGATGGTATTTCAAATGTATCGGAGTCTAAGCCAAGATCATTTGTTAGCTCGCCATTTCCAAGCTTTAAAAGCCAGGCACTAAACTCTGGGTCAATTGACCTAATATTATTGTCTAATTTCAAAATATTAAATTTTTTCCATAGAGGATGAAATTTAATACTTGATTCTACAATTGCAGCTTGAGTTCCATGTGGAACAACAGGCAAAGTCTGTCGGAAGTCCCCTCCAAAGACAATGGTTTTACCACCAAGTGGTTTTTCATTTTGCATGATTTCTTTCAAGATATTATTAATGCATCTAAGAGCATCTTTTGGTGCCATGGTAGCTTCATCATAAAAAATGACATTTGCATGATCATCATTGCAACATGATCATCATTTTCAGGATGCAAGGCACCTGAGCGGTGATAAATCTGTCCGTTGATTCGGAAACAATAGGGCCCATATCCAGGAGGAGGTGCAAGGTTTGCTCCCATTGAAGCGAATGCTAGGGCACTGTTGACGGAACGGATGTTTTCCATGAAGTTCTTTGAAAGTTGATGCTTTCCAGTCATTAAACTTTCAAGTAGTTCAGAGGTTTGAATCGGTTCAAGTTCGACTTTTCCTTTGGAACAGCATTTATGAAAAGTTTTACTGTATGTCGTTTGTTCCAATTCGAAATACTTTGCTCTACATTTTGGGCAAACTTGATCAAGTTGGCCACAAAGGTGCAGGGGAATTTGATCTTCCTCGAAACATGTCCCTGTTGGCAAAGATAGATTATCTCCCTGTCGAATTCTTTGCATCCTCAGCCTACTGTTTTCCCTTTGAAGGGTTCTTTGATTTTCGCTCATATTCATTCGGTATTGCCGTTGTTGTTCATTATGCCATTCTCTTACGGGTGAATTTAAACGTCTTTGTCGCTGCTGTTCAATACGACGTTGCTTTGCTTCGATGGCCTCAACAATAGAAAGGGCTCTTTTAGGAGACATTGTTTATAAAAATAAAATAATCAAGCTAAATTAAAAAAATAAAATTATTTAAAAAATATTATTCCTCAAATATTCACCGAATAAATTGCCGAAAGCAAAAAATGACTAATAAGGTCAGAATAGAATAAAATAAAGGATGAAAACAAAAACCAAACAGACCTACAGCCGGCCACGTCACTTAACTACGTAACTTGAACACGTGACACAGAATGGACCAATCCTATTCGGCTTCAACGAACAAACGCTTTATTATATGTGATAATAATAACAAGAGAGTCATGATAAGACACAATTTGGATTATAATACAAGGTAATAAGACCTAATCCAAATAAATGAATAGTGTGTGACATTTCAGCAACAGCATTGTCACCATCATCAGACAAAAGAATAAATGAGATAATAATGATAAGGCACAATTTGGATTATAAACACAAGGTAATAAGACCAAATCCAAATAATTTATTAGTGTGTGACGTTTCAGCAACGTCACCATCATCAAACAAAAGAATAAATGAGATAATAATGATAAGGCACAATTCAGTACTTTTGTCTGAAGATGGTAACAACGCTGTTACCGAAACGTCACACTATTTATTTATTTGGATTTGGTCTTATTACCTTGTGTTTAAATGAGATAATATATATATAATATAATAAATTCATTTATTCTTTTGTCTGATGATGGTGACAATGCTGTTGCTGAAACGTCACACACTAATAAATTATTTGGATTAGGTTGTATTTTCTTTTATTATAATCTATAATCCAAATTGTGCCTTATCATTGCCAAAATATAAAATGTCCATCATGGGAGATGCGATGTCAAGTCAGCGGATTTCTACCTTTTTGTCCTATTTGATGCCACTACTATGTAGCCTCCTCCCCATTGGTCAGGTCATTTGACAATGGAAGGAGTTGTTGACTCTGCCATTGCTGCTCCCTAGCCCGGATGAAAAAGGAGGAGGGGGGAGCAGTAACAAGCTCGGTAAAAAACCTGGGCTCAGCTGGCCCGGCTGATAGTACCCTGTAAAGGCTCCTGGATACAGGATGAGCAGTGTTTGTACTCCATGTTAAGAGCGGCTGCACATGGCGTCTGTTCCTCATGTCAGAGGCGGCCATTTCTTTTGGAGCTAAGTAGGCCTGTCACTGAGTGGTGCTCCCAGTCTTAATGACAAGGGAGATGCAAGTCTGTAAATCAAAGACTGTTGTTCTCTTGGGAGGACAGAACCGGTGCTTGTCCCTCCTGCTCTGTACCAGTCATGTGCAACATTAGATTTCCATTCCTGCAGGCATTGGGTTTTGATGGTATGGTGGAGGTGAATAAACAAATAAATATACTCTACAAGAAATCTACAAAAAAATCATAGTTTTTCCTCATAATAGCACAAGAGAAACCAAGTTACAAATAAACGAGTTCTATGGGGGTCATTTTGAACATGGGAATGATTTCTATCCCAAGAATTTCTGATCACCAATATCAAGATTGGATTGATAACACACTATTCTTTACAAAAAATTATTTTCTCCAAATTGTTTCTATCTTCTTCTTCTTTCTTATCTCCACTCAATCATATTAGGGTACCAAGTTGTGACCCTTGATGTCTGTTTGACAACCATCATGACTGGTTGAAGTAGAATGCATCTGCCTTTGTCATTAAGACTGGGAGCACTACTCAGTGGCAGGCCGACTTAGCTTCAAAAAAGTGGCCGCCTCTGACATGAGGAACAGACACCATGTGCAGCCGCTCCTAACATGGAGTACAAACGCTGCTCATCCTGTATCCCTGGATTAGGAGTCCTTACAGGGTACTATCAGCTGGGCCAACTGAACCCAGGTTTTTTACTGAGCTTTTTATTGCTCCCCCCTCCTCCTTTTTCATCCGGGCTTGGGACCGGCAAAGGTGGAGTTAATTGTTTCAATGATGCACCTCTATTCTCCAACAGTAACATCCTCAAAGTTTGCAACAAATCATTTTGAGAAAGTAGGAGTGATTAATTCCTACCTTATTTACAAAAACAATGGTAGAAAATGGTCTTGCAATGATGAGAGGAGTTAATTATAAAAGAATTAATTAGAGATCTTGTTCCTAACACCAAATAAATTAATAGTGTGTGACGTTCCAGTAGCAGCGTTGTTACCATCATCAGATAAATGAATGATGGTTGTAACAACGCTGTTACAGAAACATCACACACCATTAATTTATTTGGTATTATTATCTTGTAGTTCAAATCATAATCCAAAAGATCTTGTTCTGTTTCTACATAAAAAGAATTTGTGTGGGTTCACTCTATGATGAAGAAAGGCTAAATAACAAGCTTCATGTACCATATATTGACCTAAAAAACATCTTCTTCTTCTTTATCTCCACTCAATCATATTAGGGTATCAAGCTTGTAAGGCTTGAGATGACAACTATCATGACTGGGTGAAGTAGAATGCGTCTGCCTTTGTCATTAAGACTGGGAGTACTACTCAGTGGCAGGCCGACTTAGCTCCAAAAGAAATGGCCGCCTCTGACATTAGGAAACAGACGCCATGTTCAGCCGCTCCAAACATGGAGTACAAACGCTGCTCATCCTGTGTCCCTGGATTAGTATCCCTTACAGGGTACTATCAGCCGGGCCAGCTGAGCCCAGGTTTTATAGTGAGCTTGTTACTGCTCCCTCTCCTCCTTTTTCAGCCTGGCATGGGAACGGCAATGGCGGAGTTGACCTAAAACATGATTGAAGGGATTGTATAGTGACCTCAAAACACAAGGTGATAAGGAAAACCTTTTTGCCTTTGTAGAACCTGTACCGTAAGACCAGACCTCCCCCCTTGGGAACTGTTTAGAGAAATATCATACTTTGCAGTCATACAAATAATAAATAACATATTGCTGGATTTTTTTGAGTAATATTTGTTAAATGATGTTTAATTGAACAATTTCAACCCTAAAGGTCTTTGTATTTTAAAGCATTGTGTCTAAATAAGTATGAGTGCCACATCTGTATTTACTATACTCATTGTAATTGCTATTTACACATATTTAAGACCAATACACCTGGTGTTCAGAAGGGTTAAAAAGTTTTGAAGTTCCAATAAAGTTTTATTTTTTTTTTATAAAGTGTAAATTTGCATAATTTGAAGCTTTGCATAATTTATTAATGGAAAGGTGATGTTGGGCAGGAGCAACCTCAAGGAGCATGTGACATGACACTGGGTGAGTATCATTGCCCAGAAGTAGATGGCTGAGAAACCTGTGTTGTACACTAACCCAGGCTGAGAAACCTGTGTTGTACACTAACCCAGGCTGAGAAACCTGTGTTGTACACTAACCCAGGCTGAGAAACCTGTGTTGTACACTAACCCAGGCTGAGAAACCTGTGTTGTACACTAACCTAAGCTGAGAAACCTGTGTTGTACACTAACCCAGGCTGAGAAACCTGTGTTGTACACTAACCCAAGCTGAGAAACCTGTGTTGTACACTAACCCAGGCTGAGAAACCTGTGTTGTACACTAACCCAAGCTGAGAAACCTGTGTTGTACACTAACCCAGGCTGAGAAACCTGTGTTGTACACTAACCCAAGCTGAGAAACCTGTGTTGTACACCAACCCAGGCTGAGAAACCTGTGTTGTACACTAACCCAAGCTGAGAAACCTGTGTTGTACACCAACCCAGGCTGAGAAACCTGTGTTGTACACTAACCCAAGCTGAGAAACCTGTGTTGTACACTAACCCAAGCTGAGAAACCTGTGTTGTACACTAACCCAAGCTGAGAAACCTGTGTTGTACACTAACCCAGGCTGAGAAACCTGTGTTGTACACTAACCCAGCTGAGAAACCTGTGTTGTACACTAACCCAGGCTGAGAAACCTGTGCTGTACAATAACCCTGGCTGAGAAACCTGTGTTGTACACTAACCCAGGCTGAGAAACCTGTGTTGTACACTAACAGGCAGAAACCCAGGCTGAGAAACCTGTGTTGTACACAAACTGGCAGAAACCCAGGCTGAGAAACCTGTGTTGTACACTAACTGGCAGAAACCCAGGCTGAGAAACCTGTGTTGTACACTAACCCAGGGCTGAGAAACCTGTGTTGTACACTAACTGGCAGAAACCCAGGCTGAGAAACCTGTGTTGTACACTAACCCAGGCTGAGAAACCTGTGTTGTACACTAACCCAGGCTGAGAAACCTGTGTTGTACACTAACCCAGGCTGAGAAACCTGTGTTGTACACTAACCCAGGCTGAGAAACCTGTGTTGTACACTAACCTAAGCTGAGAAACCTGTGTTGTACACTAACCCAGGCTGAGAAACCTGTGTTGTACACTAACCCAAGCTGAGAAACCTGTGTTGTACACTAACCCAGGCTGAGAAACCTGTGTTGTACACTAACCCAAGCTGAGAAACCTGTGTTGTACACTAACCCAGGCTGAGAAACCTGTGTTGTACACTAACCCAAGCTGAGAAACCTGTGTTGTACACCAACCCAGGCTGAGAAACCTGTGTTGTACACTAACCCAAGCTGAGAAACCTTGTTGTACACCAACCCAGGCTGAGAAACCTGTGTTGTACACTAACCCAAGCTGAGAAACCTGTGTTGTACACTAACCCAAGCTGAGAAACCTGTGTTGTACACTAACCCAAGCTGAGAAACCTGTGTTGTACACTAACCCAGGCTGAGAAACCTGTGTTGTACACTAACCCAGGCTGAGAAACCTGTGTTGTACACTAACCCAGGCTGAGAAACCTGTGCTGTACAATAACCCTGGCTGAGAAACCTGTGTTGTACACTAACCCAGGCTGAGAAACCTGTGTTGTACACTAACTGGCAGAAACCCAGGCTGAGAAACCTGTGTTGTACACTAACTGGCAGAAACCCAGGCTGAGAAACCTGTGTTGTACACTAACTGGCAGAAACCCAGGCTGAGAAACCTGTGTTGTACACTAACCCAGGCTGAGAAACCTGTGTTGTACACTAACCCAGGCTGAGAAACCTGTGTTGTACACTAACCCAGGCTGAGAAACCTGTGTTGTACACTAACCCAGGCTGAGAAACCTGTGTTGTACACTAACCCAGGCTGAGAAACCTGTGTTGTACACTAACCCAGGCTGAGAAACCTGTGTTGTACACTAACTGGCAGAAACCCAGGCTGAGAAACCTGTGTTGTACACTAACTGGCAGAAACCCAGGCTGAGAAACCTGTGTTGTACACTAACCCAGGCTGAGAAACCTGTGTTGTACACTAACTGGCAGAAACCCAGGCTGAGAAACCTGTGTTGTACACTAACCCAGGCTGAGAAACCTGTGTTGTACACTAACCCAGGCTGAGAAACCTGTGTTGTACACTAACTGGCAGAAACCCAGGTTGAGAAACCTGTGTTGTACACTAACTGGCAGAAACCCAGGCTGAGAAACCTGTGTTGTACACTAACCCAGGCTGAGAAACCTGTGTTGTACACTAACTGGCAGAAACCCAGGCTGCCAATATAGTTAAACCTGCCTAAAGAGGTCACTCAAGTGACCTTGGTAAAAAGACAGGTTCAGAGATTTTCTATTGCAGCTATAAAATATCAACAAAACTATTGTTATGTGAGCAATAGTTACCCAGAATTATTTGAAAAATTAAAAATTAAAACAGGTAAATAGTTTCTTTTTATTTATATTGCAAGCTTTCGAGCAATTATACTGCTCTTCAACGGCGGATATTCTTTGTACAAACTCTAAATAAAATATATACACTGTAAAATTGAAAACTTTTTGTTATTAGCATGTGCTCTCGCGGGCGTGCATCAGACTGTTTCCAGCTAAAGTGATAGATATTATACTGGGATTAAATATATTTACATTCTATTAATTATTAATATTCAAATTATTTGTCAAGGATATTTTTTTTATATTGGGTTGGGAGGTCGATTTTTCTATTAATGCTATTTATTTTTGATGATACCAGTGCTTCTAGAAATAATCGTTGTTGCTTTCTTTCTATGTCTTGATAATGGGCTATTACTTGTTTGAGATTAAATGTGTGTCCAGTGGTGCTGGTGTGTTGATATATTAAGGATCTATTGTCTTTGTATCTTATGTTTCTTTCATGTTCTTTTATTCTGGTCTCTATTGTCCTACTGGTTTCTCCTACATATGTGGCATTACATTGGTTACATTGACAGAGTATATTGCATTAGATTTAGATAGGGAATTGGAACTAATATTTTGGTAATTGGGTTTCTCAGCAAAGAGCCGAGATTGGCATGGGTGCTAAAATAAGTGGATATACCATATTTATTTAACTTATGAGCTATTGTAGTATTGACTTTAGAATAAGGAATGGTACAATGTGTTCGGTATGTTTTGGGTTGGCGGGAGAAGTTTGGATTGAAGGAATGTCTATGGATGAATGAAATCGGGTAACCTAACGCTGTTAAATGGTTGGTGATGTTGGTCTTTTCTATCGTTTTAAAACATGGTAGTGAGCAATGGGTGAAAATACGTTTGGTAAGAGTTTTTACTACAGTGATTTTATGGCTAATGGGGCAGAATGAGGTGTAGTGGGTATAGGACGGGTTCATGTGCTTTTTGTAAAAAACTGTGGTATGGTACTTGGTTGGTGTTCTGATGATTAGAATATCTAGGAAGGGTAAGACATTATTGTTTTCACTTTCTAAGGTAAAAGAGATTTCAGGGGTGTAACTGTTGAGTGTGTCCAGAATGTTTTTAACTTTATCCTTCAAGCAAATGCAAAATATATCGTCAATGTACCTCCTCCAAAATATTAAGTCTGACGCATGTTGTAAATTAATCCAGCGGTCAAGACGGGACATGACTAATTCTGCTACTACCGTGGATAAGGGACTACCCATGGGGGGAACCTCTAATTTGCTGGAACCATTGCCCATCAAACGAGAAAATGTTCAAATCCAAACACAATCTGCACAGTTTTTCTATCTTGTTGATTATGGTTATGTCGGTGTTGAGGTCTATAAGAAATTCTGTAACACTTTCTATGATGAGTTGGTGGGGTAAGCTGAGAAAAGGAGAGAAGATCTTGTAATTACTCGATCAGATAAAGGATCCCATATAGTTATAATGAACCGTTCGGAATATCAATCAAAAATCAAAGATATTTTAGATGACGTTGAAACTTTCTCTCCAATCACAGAAATCAGTAAAAACCAAATATATTCCAAATTCAAAAAATCTCTCAATACATTTAAAAGAAACCGCCTAATAAGTGGAGATGAACACAAGAAATTTTCCGCAAACTTATCCTCCAGTCCATACATATATGGTCTCCCTAAAACCCATAAACCCTCGATCCCTCTCAGGCCAATCATAGCCTATCACCTATCTCCGGCTTCAGCTCTCTCAAGATTTTTAACTTCCTTCTTCACTCCTCTAATCAAAAGAAAGGAAAACAGCTACTCCATCACTGGAATACCAAGTTTCCTAGAAGAATTATCCCAGCTCAACCCCGCTCACGAACTGATCATGTGCTCTTTTGACGTTGTATCGCTATACCTCAGCTTACCCCACCAACTCATCATAGAAAGTGTTACAGAATTTCTTATAGACCTCAACACCGACATAACCATAATCAACAAGATAGAAAAACTGTGCAGATTGTGTTTGGATTTGAACGTTTTCTCGTTTGATGGGCAATGGTTCCAGCAAATTAGAGGTTCCCCCATGGGTAGTCCCTTATCCACGGTAGTAGCAGAATTAGTCATGTCCCGTCTTGGACCGCTGGATTAATTTACAACATGCGTCAGACTTAATATTTTGGAGGAGGTACATTGACGATATATTTTGCATTTGCTTGAAGGATAAAGTTAAAAACATTCTGGACACACTCAACAGTTACACCCCTGAAATCTCTTTTACCTTAGAAAGTGAAAACAATAATGTCTTACCCTTCCTAGATATTCTAATCATCAGAACACCAACCAAGTACCATACCACAGTTTTTTACAAAAAGCACATGAACCCGTCCTATACCCACTACACCTCATTCTGCCCCATTAGCCATAAAATCACTGTAGTAAAAACTCTTACCAAACGTATTTTCACCCATTGCTCACTACCATGTTTTAAAACGATAGAACAGACCAACATCACCAACCATTTAACAGCGTTAGGTTACCCGATTTCATTCATCCATAGACATTCCTTCAATCCAAACTTCTCCCGCCAACCCAAAACATACCGAACACATTGTACCATTCCTTATTCTAAAGTCAATACTACAATAGCTCATAAGTTAAATAAATATGGTATATCCACTTATTTTAGCACCCATGCCAATCTCGGCTCTTTGCTGAGAAACCCAATTACCAAAAATATTAGTTCCAATTCCCTATCTAAATCTAATGCAATATACTCTGTCAAATGTAACCAATGTAATGCCACATATGTAGGAGAAACCAGTAGGACAATAGAGACCAGAATAAAAGAACATGAAAGAAACATAAGATACAAAGACAATAGATCCGTAATATATCAACACACCAGCACCACTGGACACACATTTAATCTCAAACAATAGCCCATTATCAAGACATAGAAAGAAAGCAACAACGATTATTTCTAGAAGCACTGGTATCATCAAAAATAAATAGCATTAATAGAAAAATCGACCTCCCAACCCAATATAAAAATATCCTTGACAAATAATTTGAATATTAATAATTAATAGAATGTAAATATATTTAATCCAGTATAATATCTATCACTTTAGCTGGAAACAGTCTGATGCACGCCCGCGAGAGCACATGCTAATAACAAAAAGTTTTCAATTTTACAGTGTATATATTTTATTTAGAGTTTGTACAAAGAATATCCGCCCGTTGAAGAGCAGTATAATTGCTCGAAAGCTTGCAATATAAATAAAAAGAAACTATTTACCTGTTTTAATTTTTAATTTTTCAAAAAAACTATTGTTGTTTGAAGAGCTCCAATACATTACAGTGCAACTACTTTAATTAAAGTTTTTCACATCCTAACAAAATTTCCTGCTTTCGTGTTTAACTAAAGAATTTTGACTCAAGGTAATATTATTTATTTATTTGGATTTGGTCTTATTACCTTGTTATTATAATCTATAATCCAAATTCTGCCTTATCAAGAATTTTGATTGTTTATTTTATCTTTTTTTAAAACAAAAATGTTTATATTTTTATTAATGTTTTTTGTCCAATTTTTCAATTCAAAACAAGATATAAAGGAGAAACCATGTAAATAAACTGACCTGACAAATGACCTGTTTGTACCGGCCATTCCTAAGGTTTATTAAAGTTTTCACCGTAATAAGGGAAAACAATAAAGTATCTCTGATATGTCTTTCTAATATATTTTGATCTTCTGCCCCTCAGGTTGATCTCTATAATTGTTTCACTCCATTATTATCTTGATAAATATGATGGATTTTAGTTATATAAAAGTGTTATTTACAATTATTTACGGTTGCACTGTTGTATATAAATCCCTATTTCAAGCACAATGTGTAGACAAAATAATAATAATGGTATTTATCCGTAATATTATATATAATTGTTAGCTGTATATATACTGAATGTAATGTTTAAATCAAAGATACAATTCTTTCATTGGCCTTGTAGAATGAGAGTGGTGTACGCGTGCGCGCATGCTTTAGTGCAAAACACAAACATCCTCGATAAAGAGAGGCGAGTTGCCCCTTGAAATATTGGAATAATAAATTCATTAAAAAATCCAATATATGCATCTTTTTTAAATATAAAAGTGTTTAAAAAAGTTTTTATATAAATTTTAACTATTTGAGTTTTATTTCCACTTGCTTACTCATGATGTCAATGCAATTATTTAGAACTGTTTTTATTGGTTTTAAATGTGAGCGGTCAGGATATGCCTTTTTCAATTTTTAATATATTCTATTTTAAGAAGATTATTTAGAAATTAATTGTAGCACACACACACACATGCCATATACAAGGTGTGTCCAATAAATAATGAGACTGGCCAAAAATAAAGAAAAAATAGAATGATAAAAAAAATTTTTATTAGTATTTTTCAAATAGTCCCCTCCTGCATCTATACATAATTTCCATCTCTTCTCCCATCATTTAAAACATTTAGAAAAGGCATCTTTCGGGATGTTCTTCAAGACCTTTTTCAAATCCGCTATGATGGACTCTCTAGTGTCAAATCTCCTTCCTTTTAGAGCCATTTTGAGTTTTGGAAAGAGAAAAATATCATTTGGAGCTAGGTCTGGGGAATAGGGAGGTTGTGTTGAAGTATTTGGATGCCGTGTTTAGCCAACTAAGTCAGTACAGATGTAGCGGTGTGTGGTGGTGCATTATCATGATGGATAATCCATTTTTGGAACTCCACATTTCACTTCTTTTCAGACGAATTGATTCATGTACACATCTCATAATCTTTAAATAAGACTCCTTATTGATTGTTTAACCTTCCTCTAGATATTCATAATGCACAATTCCCTTTATGTCAAAGAACGTGACCAATAAGACTTTGTTTTTTGACTTGCAAAGTCGGGATTTCTTCGTTCTTGGTTCATCTTTTCCTTTCCACTCCATGGATTGGCGTTTTGTTTCCGGGTCATACCCGTAAACCCATGTCTCGTCTCCAGTTATTACTTTTTCCTTCCAATTAGGGTTTTCTTCCACCATTTCAAGCATTTTTTTGGCAACTTCAACGCGATTCTCCTTTTAAAATAAAAATATAAAGCCTCCAGGGAAAAGTTTCTTTTATTTGATATGGCGATAAATTCATGACTTAACTTGAGTTCACAATTCGATAAAATAATCCCTTGAATTAATATTAAAATAAAAACATAAAGCCTCCAGGGAAAATAAACTTTTATCGAATTGTGAACTCAAGTTAAGTCATGAATTTATCGCGATTCTCCTTTTGTTGGATTGTGAGCATTTTAGGGACAAATTTTGAAGGTGTCTTCTTTAATTATCAATCCAACTAATGATTTTGATATCCCTGTTTCTTCCTCAAAGTCCCGTAACCCTATTCGTGGATTTTCTTTTATCAAATTTTAAATTTGGCTCACCATTTCAGGGTTCCTGTGCAGAATTGGACGTCCAACACGCTTCTCATCTTTCACCGATTCCATTCCATTTTTAAATCGTGAAAACCATCTAAATGTGGTGGGCTTATTTACATTTTCATTTACAAATGCCAATTTTCAACAAATTTAAAGTTTCTGAAGCCGATTTCCCATTTTGTAGCAAAATTTAATACAAATTCGTTGTTCGAATTTTCTATCCATTACAAATTAGAAGTTGTTATGCAAGGCGTTCTTTTTACAAGCTTACAATTTATCGACTGCGCGCGCAATCATGTGATGTGATATACCGCAGTGTAGCTGAAGCTTTCTTTTTTTTTAATATAGACTTTTAAAAAAAAATTATCATTTCATTTTTTCTTTGTTTTTAACCGGTCTCATTATTTATTGGACACGCCTTGTATATCTGACAGAGGGCCTTGATAAGGGAAGAGGGGAAATAACTGTGTTTCATACAAACAATAGGTTGGGGCTGTCAACTCTCATTTGTGTGTAGAGATATTTAATGGGAGCCACGCCTGGTCACTGGGGGCTCTCCAAGGTAGGTTACTGTACTGTACACAGCCATTGACCAACCAGCTGTGGATGCAGATGGGCAGTAGGATAAGATGATCATCTACACCAAGTTGGAGGAAGAGCCGTGCAAGCTGGTGTCATCCCCCACCTTTCAGGTGGCTCACCTCAAGAAGGGACGTCGTGCCAACGGACATCCTGCGGCCATTCTCACGGACCATGAACCAATGGAATGCCTTCCTTCCCCCACAGAGGCCACCGGCCTGGGCCTCAGCCCCTCCCTGGAGGAGGAAACTGCCAACTCTCGGCAAGGGCCGGAGGACTCCTCGAAGGCTGAGGACTTTGACTTTCACTATCTGATAAAGAGTGTGCAGGACTCCATCAATGCTCAGTTCCCCTCTTCCTCCCCCTTACTCCGCCCCTGAATCCTCTCGGACATCCTTCCCAGCCCTGCAGGACACTACAGACCTCGTCACCACCATCTCTAATGATGATGAAGATGACTTGTGTTTAACAACAACCTTCCAGGTGAAATCTGCAAAGCCTTCTGCTGAGGTGATGGATGACCTTAAGGCTGCCCTTGCCAACTTCAATGGCTTGAAGCATCCTCCTCCTCTGTCTGAAGCCTCTAGCAGGAGAGATGAGGATGGGAGTGACTCGGAGCTTCCCCAACTGGACCTCCAGGAGGCCCCTTTCCTACATCCCAACTCTGAGCTCCCCATCCTCGATGCTCCCATCAATTCTGAGCTGCCCATCTTAGATGTGCAGAGCAACGATTCTGAATTCTGTGTAAATAGTGACTCCGAACTTCCTGTTCTTGATGCACAGATAAGTCCTGAGGAGCTCTCAAACAGGGACAGGCATCTGAAGGAGTCAATACCTCTCCTCCCGTTCTCCCCACAGTCCAACGGGCCCAGCACCCCCGGTTCTTTGTACAGCAGAGTGCCAATGTTGATTGTACAGACCATCATTCTCTTGTAAATAGCCAATCCAAATCACCCTTTCTCCTTTCCACTAGACCCCATTCTAGGAAGTTAAGCAGGAAGGCTAGAGGCTGCTGCCATGAGGAGGGGGAAGGTGATGAAGCGCTGGCCGCTCAACTTGACCCTCTAGTGAGGATGCTCCACCTCTGCTCGCTGGCCTCCACCCCAGGTGCCTTCCCAGCGTGCCTTGCTGCCCGGCCCCACATCTTCCTGTGGCCACAGAGCTTGGAGCACCATTTCAGCCAGTACCTGGAGGCTCCTCCCTCCCTATCTGATGTTAGGCATCCTTCGACTGAAGACAATCCAGGAAAAGTTGCCAAACACCCTCCACTTCTGAGGAGGATAAAGAGAAGGAGGAAGAGACATATTTACAGTTCTAAACGGAAGAAATCAAAGAGTGTCGCTAGTTACATCACCTCACCATCAGCAGCTGAACCACCTCTTCTGGAGAGGGAATCCTTGGAGGAAGTCCAGGGGGAAGAGGCAACAGATGAAGAAGACATCCCTCTTGCCAAACTCCTGGGAGTCAAGTCCAAAACTGCCAATGCTGCTGCCTCCTCCATCAAGAATAAGTACTCCAAGATCTTGGTCAAGAAGATGGTGGCTGCCGTCCGCAAGAGAAAGAAGAAGAGGAACCTAACTGGGTTTGTGCCTGCCAAGAAACGCAAGGTTGCCCCTGGCAAGCAGAAAGCCCTCAAGGCCACCAAGCCCAATGCCATGTCTGACAAAACAACAAAGGCCATTACAGAAAGCTGCGAGTCTACTCCTGAGCCTTCCCTTGACGACAGGTAAGTTGTCCAGTTCCCCTGTTAGAAAATGTTATATTTGCATCATCCTGGCACAATTTGGATTATAGATTATAAACACAAGGTAATAAGACCAAATCCAAATAAATAAATAGTGTGTGACGTTTCGGTAACAACACTGTTACCAAAAGTCACACACTATTTATTTTTTTGGGTTTGGTCTTATTACCTTGTGTCTGCATCATCCTATGTTGATAAAGCCCTACATTCTCTATTGTGTCCCCAGCAGTCCTTTGACGAAAGACATTGCTCTGCCTATATTGAAATATTTAGTTTTGTTTTAAATATTTTAAATAAATTTTAACAGGCATACCAAGACCAAATCTAAATAAATAAATAGTTTATGATGTGAATATTTTAAACTATTATAGACGCGTATGATTCTTTTGAAAATTAAACAATTTCTACTGCCCTTACTGCAATGGAAAAATTAAAGGAGGGCCTGGCTCATCAGTGGTGAACCTTCTCAGCGATGAGTGGCGAAACCGCTGGGAGAGTTCACCACTGATGAGCCAGGCCCTACCATTAATTTTTCCATCGCAGTAAGGACAGTAGAAGTTTGTATTATGTATAGAAGAAACATTCGTGCTTTTAAATCCTTTTATTTTATGAGACCTAATATATGTTACTCAATATATATATATAGATGTCCTCCAGTGCAGGAATGTGCAGTGAGATGGTGGTAGTGGTGACGGAGCCCTCAGTGGACCCCCTGACAGACGACTGGTAGCCAGTAAGAAGAAGGACCGAACAAAGGAACCCCGTCTTCCTGCCAAGAGATATCTCAAGACTGGGATCTACTACCAGAAGGATGAGTACGTAGTTCATGTTATGCAAATCAGAAACTTTAAGTCAATGATGTGGGAGTAACTCTCTGGCATTTGTTTACTCTCAATTGACAAATTTACATATACAGTAGAACTACCTCCCTGTAAAGGACAACACCTAATTGCAGAGCCAAGTGTCCTTTAGGGAGAGGTGTCCTCTTATCGGAAAATTGCTACAGTAGAACTTCCCTGTAAAGGACAACACCTAATTGCAGAGCCAAAGTGTCCTTTAGGGAGAGGTGTCCTCCTACCTGAGAGTTGCTACAGTAGAACTACCTCCCTGTAAAGGGACAACACCTAATTGCAGGGCCAAAGTGTCCTTTAGGGAGAGGTGTCCTCCTACCTGAGAGTTGCTACAGTAGAACTACCTCCGTGTAAAGGACAACACCTAATTGCAGAGCCAAAGTGTCCTTTAGGGAGAGGTGTCCTCTTATCGGAAAATTGCTACAGTAGAACTTCCCTGTAAAGGACAACACCTAATTGCAGAGCCAAAGTGTCCTTTAGGGAGAGGTGTCCTCCTACCTGAGAGTTTCTACAGTAGAACTACCTCCCTGTAAAGGACAACACCTAATTGCAGAGCCAAAGTGTCCTTTATGGAGAGGTGTCCTCTTATCGGAAAATTGCTACAGTATAACTACCTCCCTGTAAAGGACAACACCTAATTGCAGAGCCAAAGTGTCCTTTATGGAGAGGTGTCCTCTTATCGGAAAATTGCTACAGTATAACTACCTCCCTGTAAAGGACAACACCTAATTACAGAGCCAAAGTGTCCTTTAGGGAGAGGTGTCCTCCTACCTGAGAGTTGCTACAGTAGAACCTCCCTGTAAAGGACAACACCTAATTGCAGAGCCAAAGTGTCCTTTAGGGAGAGGTGTACTCTTACTAGTGAGTTACTAAATAGTAAAATGGTAATTTTGGTGATGAAAATTGTCCTTTATAGAGAGACTAGTGGAAGTACCCCGGGTTTTACTCGAGTGAAAGTTAGCCTAATGAATATTTGATCGAAAATATTTTCTCAGAGTAACATACTCTTTCTACTGAATGGATTTGTATGAAGACATTTATATATAAGTATTCTATAAAAATCGATTCAGAGAATGTATATTTGCTGATATACAGTTAAAGCTGTCTATAGCGCCCCCTCTAAATAGCGCCTACCTCTCTATAGCACCCAATTTTAAATACGTAGTACGATGCGATTTACATTAAAAGTGACCTGTCTATAGCACCCTATTTTGGTGAGTCCCAAGAGGGTGCGCTATAGACAGGTTTAAATGTATATATATTTTTTCAGAATTTTATAATGACATTTATGACATACAGTGGACCCTCGGTTTGCGAGCATAATCCTTTCCAGAGCCATGCTCGTACTCCAAAACGCTCGTAGTGCGAAACTAATTTCTTATTTTTAATAATTGAAACTCTGGCAATTCTTCCATGAATTTTAGTTTAATTAGAGTCGGTAAACACTTCGTGATAAGTATAAGAGAAGCTTGTACTCCATTCAATATTTGAAATCATAGCTATCATATTTTTAATGAAAGATTCGAAAGAAAAATTTTACACGTGATAGTTACTGAATTTCAAACCTAGTGATAAGTAAATAAAAAGATAATGCATAAATAAATGTATAAAAAAAGATAAAATAAACAAAAATAAAAGATAATGTTGGGATGGCTGATGCAATTGCGTTAAAAAAACCACTATTTGAGGGAAAAATGGCATAAAAGGGTTATTTTATAACATTTTATTTTTTTCTTTCAATTTTATCGAAGAACTGGTCCAATGACTGTTGCTTCTGCCTCTTTTTGAGAATTTCACGGAAATGCGACATCGCAATATCGTTGAACTGATCCGTCGCTCGCAAAGCAGCCGGCTTATTCGGGTGGTGCTTTGCTACGAACAATTGCACAGTTCCCCACATTTTACATATTTCCCGAATCTGATCTGAAGGGAGGGATCCCAGTGAATTTTCATCCTCCTCTTCCCCAGACGAGATCACCTCCTTAACCTCTTGGTGTTGCTCGCGATGAAGATCGATCAGTTCATTTGTGGTAAGCTCCTGATCTTCTTCCTCCACAAGCTCTTGAACGATTGGCTCATTCACCTCCAGTCCCAAAGTTTTCCCCAGAGACACAATAACATCGATAATTGGTGGCTCCTGTTCACCAGACAACCCCTTAAAATCATATGCATGGACGATGTGAGGCCACAATTTTGTCCAAGCAGAAACGAGAGTTCTCTGGGAGACTCCATTCCATGCTTTATCAATGATCTTAAGGCAGTGGACAATGTTGAAATGATTCTGCCAAAACTCTCGGAGAGTAAGGTTTGTTTCTTCAGTTAATTCGAAGCATCTCTGAAAAAGTTCTTTGATATATATTTTCTTAAAGTTGGAAATGACCTGCTGATCCATAGGCTGCAGTAGTGGGGTGGTGTTAGGAGGGAGGAACCTGACCTCAATAAACTTGAATTCATCCAGTAAGTGATCCTTAAGGCTTGGTGGATGAGCAGGAGCATTGTCCATAACCAGCAACGCTCTGAGTGGCAGTTTTTTTTCCGAAAGGTATTTCTCACTGCAGGACCGAATGCTTCGTTCATCCACTCAACAAACAACAAACGAGTGACCCAAGCCTTAGTATTCGAATTCCACAAAACGTTCAATTGGCTCTTTTGCACTTTGTGTTTCTTGAAAGCCCGTGGATTCTCAGAATGATACACGAGCAGTGGCTTTACTTTCAAATCTCCACTTGAATTAGCACACAGCAAGAGGGTGAGACGGTCTTTCATGGGCTTGTGACCGGGCATTGTATTCGCTTCGGCTGTAATGTAGGTTCTCTTCGGCATCTTTTTCCAAAAAAGTCCTGTTTCATCACAGTTAAAAACTTGCTGTGGGAGGTAACACTCGGTAACAACGAGCTTCTCGAACTCGGCAGTGAATGTCTCAGCTGCTTTAGCATCCGAACTTGCACCCTCTCCATGCCTCGTGACACTATGGATGCCACTTCTCCTCTTAAAGTTTTCGAACCACCCCTTGCTGGCTTTGAAGTCTGCATGTACTTCGTTCTCTATTGATGTACATGGTATTTTACTCCCGAGTTCGGCGTACAAGGCCTTTGCCTTTTCACATATTAAATTCTGGGTTATGGTATCACCTCCTAATTGCTTCGCGTTTATCCATACAAGAATCAATTTTTCAACTTCTTCTAGAAGACGTGGACGCTGTTTTGATAGTCTTGACTCCTTTTGCTGCATCTAACTCCCTTAATTCCTTTTTCTTCTTCAATATTGTGCAAATCGTTGATTTCGACTTCTTATAAAATCTCGCTATTTCTGTCACCCGCATGCCACGTTCGTGCTTTTCAATCATTTCCCTCTTTGCCTCCATTGTGATAATATCCTTCTTCTTACCCAATTCTCTTTCAACATATTTCTTCACGGGGCCCATTTTGCAGTGGTTATAGGATTTTTATAGCAAGAGAGGTAGAAATTGTCACCAATTTTTGAAAATACATATATAATCTAAAAAATAAATAAGAAATTAAAAAAAGCTATTCCTTTATCATTGAGAGATAATTTTATCGTTGAATTAAAATTAGTCAAAATGATATACATAGCAACTTTTTAAATTTTAATAGCAACTTTTTAAATTTTAATAACACCTTCGAGCCTTTGTTTACAAATGGAAAAAGTTGTCTTAAAAATTAAAAAAGTTTTCTTTAATTTTAAAATACTATATACATGTATATATATATATATGTATCGATTTGAATATATACATTATAGTATGTATTAAATATATATACTGTACTTATATTATAATGATTAATAACAATCCATAAATAAAATAATATTTAATATAAAAATATGCCCTCATCCCGCCGCTAAAGGTGGAAATGGAGAAGAGGGGCAACCATCACGAGTTGCTCGTAATGCGAAATTTTGCTCGTACTGCGAAAAGCTCGTACTCCAAGGTGCTCGTAAACCGAGGGTCCACTGTATATGACATTTATATATATATAGAGAGATTATATATAATTTTTTTTCTAATACTATTCGTTACAATTATAAATTGGCGCCGTGGATGTCACTGATAACACTGATAGACAAAACTTAAGGAAGTTGTACCTTATCTATATATATAAAATTGAATGTCTGTGTGTGTGTGTGTGTGTCCTCTATGGATTCAAAAACCATACATCCAATCGCCGTGAAAATTTGGGATATTATTAGGCATATCCCCGGAAAGGTTTACGAAAAATAATTTCTTGAATATCTTTAATATCCTTTGAGTTATTTGCAGATTTGTAGCTTTAACTCGCAAGCAGCGCCACCTTGCGACGGAGATAGGCTTAGGTCTGCCCCCCACCCCGCCCCCCGTCCGGCCGATCAGTCCAAGTTCCCACCGACCAATCGGAGGGATCAAGAGCCCCCACCCCCGTCCGGCCACCGGCCAATCAGAGCGATCAAGAGGTCCTGGCGCGCGGGGGCGGGTGACCTCCGGGAACTACGTCCATCTTCCATAAACGACCATGATTTTGTTCAACTTATCGAGTATTTTTCAAGGTACCGGGAAAATATGTTCACTAGATAAAGCGATGATTTTGTAATGTAGAAAATTAGGAAAGACAAAATTGAGGATGACACGGCACACAGGGACCGGGAAAAAATAATCACTTTATCTAGAGATTCACGACCATGATTTTATTCAACTTATCGAGTATTTTTCAAGGGACCGGGAAAATATGTTCACTAGATAAAACGATGATTTTGTAATGTAGAAAATTAGGAAAGACAAAATTCAGGATGACATGGCACACAGGGACCGGGAAAAAATAATCACTTTATCGAGAGATTCACGACCATGATTTTATTCAACTTATCGAGTATTTTTCAAGGGACCGGGAAAATATGTTCACTAGATAAAACGATGATTTTGTAATGTAGAAAATTAGGAAAGACAAAATTCAGGATGACACGGCACACAGGGACCGGGAAAAAATAATCACTTTATCGAGAGATTCACGACCATGATTTTATTCAACTTATCGAGTATTTTTCAAGGGACCGGGAAAATATGTTCACTAGATAAAACGATGATTTTGTAATGTAGAAAATAAGGAAAGACAAAATTCAGGATGACACGACACACAGGGACCGGGAAAAAATAATCACTTTATCGAGAGATTCACGACCATGATTTTAGTCAACTTGTCGAGTATTTTTCAAGGGACCGGGAAAATATGTTCACTAGATAAAACGATGATTTTGTAATGTAGAAAATTAGGAAAGACAAAATTCAGGATGACACGGTACACAGGGACCGGGAAAAAATAATCACTTTATCGAGAGATTCACGACCATGATTTTATTCAACTTATCGAGTATTTTTCAAGGGACCGGGGAAAATATGTTCACTAGATAAAACGATGATTTTGTAATGTAGAAAATTAGGAAAGACAAAATTCAGGATGACACGGCACACAGGGACCGGGAAAAAAGAATCACTTTATCGAGAGATTCACGACCATGATTTTATTCAACTTATCGAGTATTTTTGAAGGGACCGGGAAAATATGTTCACTAGATAAAACGGTGATTTTGTAATGTAGAAAATTAGGAAAGACAAAATTCAGGATGACACGACACACAGGGACCGGGAAAAAATAATCACTTTATCGAGAGATTCACGACCATGATTTTATTCAACTTATCGAGTATTTTTCAAGGGACCGGGAAAATATGTTCACTAGATAAAACGATGATTTTGTAATGTAGAAAATTAGGAAAGACAAAATTCAGGATGACACGGCACACAGGGACCGGGAAAAAATAATCACTTTATCGAGAGATTCACGACCATGATTTTATTCAACTTATCGAGTATTTTTCAAGGGACCGGGAAAATATGTTCACTAGATAAAACGATGATTTTGTAATGTAGAAAATAAGGAAAGACAAAATTCAGGATGACACGACACACAGGGACCGGGAAAAAATAATCACTTTATCGAGAGATTCACGACCATGATTTTAGTCAACTTGTCGAGTATTTTTCAAGGGACCGGGAAAATATGTTCACTAGATAAAACGATGATTTTGTAATGTAGAAAATTAGGAAAGACAAAATTCAGGATGACACGGTACACAGGGACCGGGAAAAAATAATCACTTTATCGAGAGATTCACGACCATGATTTTATTCAACTTATCGAGTATTTTTCAAGGGACCGGGAAAATATGTTCACTAGATAAAACGATGATTTTGTAATGTAGAAAATTAGGAAAGACAAAATTCAGGATGACACGGCACACAGGGACCGGGAAAAAAGAATCACTTTATCGAGAGATTCACGACCATGATTTTATTCAACTTATCGAGTATTTTTGAAGGGACCGGGAAAATATGTTCACTAGATAAAACGGTGATTTTGTAATGTAGAAAATTAGGAAAGACAAAATTCAGGATGACACGACACACAGGGACCGGGAAAAAATAATCACTTTATCGAGAGATTCACGACCATGATTTTATTCAACTTATCGAGTATTTTTCAAGGGACCGGGAAAATATGTTCACTAGATAAAACGATGATTTTGTAATGTAGAAAATTAGGAAAGACAAAATTCAGGATGACACGGCACACAGGGACCGGGAAAAAATAATCACTTTATCGAGAGATTCACGACCATGATTTTATTCAACTTATCGAGTATTTTTCAAGAGACCGGGAAAATAGGTTCACTAGATAAAACGATGATTTTGTAATGTAGAAAATTATGAAAGACAAAATTCAGGATGACACGGCACACAGGGACCGGGAAAAAATAATCACTTTATCGAGAGATTCACGACCATGATTTTATTCAACTTATCGAGTATTTTTGAAGGGACCGGGAAAATATGTTCACTAGATAAAAACAATGATTTTGTAATGTAGAAAATTAGGAAAGACAAAATTCAGGATGACACGGCACACAGGAACCGGGAAAAAATAATCACTTTATCGAGAGATTCACGACCATGATTTTATTCAACTTATCGAGTATTTTTCAAGGGACCGGGAAAATATGTTCACTAGATAAAACGATGATTTTGTAATGTAGAAAATTAGGAAAGACAAAATTCAGGATGACACGGCACACAGGGACCGGGAAAAAATAATCACTTTATCGAGAGATTCACGACCATGATTTTATTCAACTTATCGAGTATTTTTCAAGGGACCGGGAAAATATGTTCACTAGATAAAACGATGATTTTGTAATGTAGAAAATAAGGAAAGACAAAATTCAGGATGACACGACACACAGGGACCGGGAAAAAATAATCACTTTATCGAGAGATTCACGACCATGATTTTAGTCAACTTGTCGAGTATTTTTCAAGGGACCGGGAAAATATGTTCACTAGATAAAACGATGATTTTGTAATGTAGAAAATTAGGAAAGACAAAATTCAGGATGACACGGTACACAGGGACCGGGAAAAAATAATCACTTTATCGAGAGATTCACGACCATGATTTTATTCAACTTATCGAGTATTTTTCAAGGGACCGGGAAAATATGTTCACTAGATAAAACGATGATTTTGTAATGTAGAAAATTAGGAAAGACAAAATTCAGGATGACACGGCACACAGGGACCGGGAAAAAAGAATCACTTTATCGAGAGATTCACGACCATGATTTTATTCAACTTATCGAGTATTTTTGAAGGGACCGGGAAAATATGTTCACTAGATAAAACGGTGATTTTGTAATGTAGAAAATTAGGAAAGACAAAATTCAGGATGACACGACACACAGGGACCGGGAAAAAATAATCACTTTATCGAGAGATTCACGACCATGATTTTATTCAACTTATCGAGTATTTTTCAAGGGACCGGGAAAATATGTTCACTAGATAAAACGATGATTTTGTAATGTAGAAAATTAGGAAAGACAAAATTCAGGATGACACGGCACACAGGGACCGGGAAAAAATAATCACTTTATCGAGAGATTCACGACCATGATTTTATTCAACTTATCGAGTATTTTTCAAGGGACCGGGAAAATATGTTCACTAGATAAAACGATGATTTTGTAATGTAGAAAATAAGGAAAGACAAAATTCAGGATGACACGACACACAGGGACCGGGAAAAAATAATCACTTTATCGAGAGATTCACGACCATGATTTTAGTCAACTTGTCGAGTATTTTTCAAGGGACCGGGAAAATATGTTCACTAGATAAAACGATGATTTTGTAATGTAGAAAATTAGGAAAGACAAAATTCAGGATGACACGGTACACAGGGACCGGGAAAAAATAATCACTTTATCGAGAGATTCACGACCATGATTTTATTCAACTTATCGAGTATTTTTCAAGGGACCGGGAAAATATGTTCACTAGATAAAACGATGATTTTGTAATGTAGAAAATTAGGAAAGACAAAATTCAGGATGACACGGCACACAGGGACCGGGAAAAAAGAATCACTTTATCGAGAGATTCACGACCATGATTTTATTCAACTTATCGAGTATTTTTGAAGGGACCGGGAAAATATGTTCACTAGATAAAACGGTGATTTTGTAATGTAGAAAATTAGGAAAGACAAAATTCAGGATGACACGACACACAGGGACCGGGAAAAAATAATCACTTTATCGAGAGATTCACGACCATGATTTTATTCAACTTATCGAGTATTTTTCAAGGGACCGGGAAAATATGTTCACTAGATAAAACGATGATTTTGTAATGTAGAAAATTATGAAAGACAAAATTCAGGATGACACGGCACACAGGGACTGGGAAAAAATGTTCACTTTATCGAGAGATTCAAATTTATGAGTTTCAAATTATCAAAATATATCTTTTTTTTTTATAAGTTTATAGAGAATTGTTTTAACAAATGTTCGTTAGACAAACCTTTACTCGGGTAAAACTCGGGCGAAGCCGGGTACGTCCGCTAGTAACATATATATATCGGGATTCAGAAAATAACTCTGAGAGATATTTTCTGAATCCCGATATATATATGCTATAAGGTACAACTTCCTTAAGTTTTGTCTATCAGTGTAATCAAACTTGATACAGCAATATTGTCATCATCATTTTCTGACTAAAAAACAACTATTTTTGCCCAGAACCTGTCAATTTCAATTTTTCTTGGCTAAAAATGCGACAAATATCTCTTTCAGATTTTTCCCTATGTCCTGTTAAAACACGTTTTACATGTACATTAGGTCAGCTGATATTACCTCCCATCTTGTTGTTGTTGTTGTTGTTTCTTATCCCCTTGTGTAAAGATTACACAAATTCCATGAGTTCATGCTCCTCGAGCTGTTTTATGATGAGCAGCGGCCTCTCCCAAAGGTCCTGTTTAGTGCATCTAATGCAAGCCAAAATGTGTTCTGGAGCTGCAGGTACCAAACTACATTTTGGGCAAAAGTGGGATAAATTTTGTTATTATTTTCTATCTTCAATGGCTTGAGATGGCCTGTTCTAAATCTTGTTAGTGTTGTTTGATGCTGTCTATTTCTGATGTTCAGAGCTCCTCCTGGGTTCACTCCACTGTACCAACTGTGCTTAGGTGGGATCCTCCAGTTCTTGTTTATTTTTGTTTTGGCTATTGTTTCTATTTCTTTAAAAGTAAGTTTATTTTTCTGTGGCAAGGGTTCTTTTGTGCCTTTTTTCGCTAGCACATCAGCAGCTTCATTGCCTTCAATGCCAACGTGTGAGGGTATCCATTGAAGGTGCATTTTTGAGGTTTTTGAGAGTTTTTTGGAGATAACCAATTATGTTCCTGCTTACTTTTTCTAAGTTCCCCCGTGTGACTCAAGTGTTGTATGGCACTTCTACTATCAGTAAGAATGCAGATATCTTGATAATTAGTAGTTCTGATGGATTACCTCCCATTACCCCCCATCTTCACCGCCAGAGGCGCTGCTTGCGAGCAAAAGGGAAAAATTTGCAAATAACTCGAAGAATATTCGGGATAGAGACCTGAAATTTTCACTATGAGTTTTTCCCAGATTCTACTCTATATACTATTAAAATTTCAGTCAGATTAGTTACATATTGTGGACCTGTATGGCCGACAAACATACATATTATAAATAGAAAAGAGATTTTCTGCTTGAATTTAGATCATGTTGAGGATTATAGTATAGTAATGCAGTCGTGGTTGAAATCTTTAAAGTATGATAATGAAAAATAGTTTTGATCAGTAATTTAATTGAGGTAAAGGAATATATACAACAACAACAATTTGATAAAAGTAATGCCTGGCTAAAGGCGAGTAGAATAAGGAAAACAAAATATTATTTACATAATGTACAAAAGTTTTGAGCCGGCCAGCGGGAAATAACAACATTGAGTTTTTATAGGGTAAGCGTGACCTCTGGCGGTCGATTTAACAGAGTATTTGTATCTATGAAATACCACCCTAAATAAAATAATATTTTAATATAACATACATACATACACTGACTTTTATATATATACTAGCCGAATGACCCGGGCAACGCCCGTGTTTTACCCGATTGAATGTTTTGAATCAAATACTATTTGTTACAATTATAATTTGGCGCCTTAATTAAATGCATATGTTAGTTAATAACTATAGCCTATGTGCTTTATCTGTCTATGTACTGTTGGCTTCCGTAGGCGTCTCTTACTGGGAAAAAGAAAGAGAGGATTCCATTTAGTTATTAACTAATATATGCATTTATTTAAGGAGCGACCCGCTCCAACACAATAGTTACAAAAAATAAAAAACGAGTGGAGGGGGGGGCAAAGGTGGCGTGATCGTAGCCAACCAATAGGAGAGCGCCATTCCAAAAAAAAAGCAAACAGTGACAGAGATGAAAACTGAAGAATTAAGATATGAAGAACACATGACGCTCGTAACTGTATATTGAATAGGGATGTCTTCTAGCTAGAGTGTCACTCATGGAGGTCTACTGTACATGGATGCCATGTTATTGCCTTATAATTAATAATGTTGGCTCCCTTTTTTGATTCTTTCAGAGCAAGAATTTCTACAGTACAACCAACACCTCCCATAAGAGACTGAAGCCTAGGAACATCTTGAATGTTGTCATATTTGTTGTTGTTGTTTCTTATCCCCTTGTGTAAAGATTACACGAATTCCATGAGTTCATGCTCCTCGAGCTGTTTTATGATAAACAGCGGCCTCTCCCAAAGGTCCTGTTTAGTGCATCTAATGCAAGCCAAAATGTGTTCTGGAGCTGCAGGTGCCAAGCTACATTTTGGACAAGTGGGGTATATTTTGTTGTTATTTTCTCTCTTCAATGGATTGAGATGGCCTGTTCTAAATCTTGTTAGTGTTGTTTGATGCTGTCTGATGTTCAGAGCTCCTCCTGGGTTCACTCCACTGTACCAATATGTTTGGTTCTCCAAAGTGTCTGTGGAGTTTCAAGGCTGGTTGTGCAGGAGTGCCCAGGCTCTCTTCCCTCCCCTGGACATGGAGGTGTTGCAGGCCAACTTCCAGCTTCCCTACGACATCTGGTGGCTGCATTCCCATAAAACAGGTGATCCACTCCACTCACTGCTTCTGACAGTCAGCTAATCCTCCTGTTTTCCAGCTTCTCTACCAAGATGATCCTTCCGTGAGGTTCAAGAAACTCCGCACAAGTGAGTATTGATCTCCTTGACCTCACTCTATACATACTTTAATTTTGGAATGTGGGGTTTTTGAAATGTGGGCAGGGATTTATTTTAGTCTATTACAGTCCTCTAACTTCTTAATTCAACACCCTAAGGAATCAGACCATTCAGTTGAATTAAAGTCAGTTGTTGTCGTGTCCAAAGAAGAGTCTCAGATGTCCCCATGCATTTCTATCACAGCAGCAGCAATGTCCACTATCTTGGGTGTGTAAAGCTGCTGCTCTGGGTCTATGTTAATTTTCTGCAAGGCTGCGGCCATTGCTGGGCATGAAATATGTGGATAGGTGTTAGTTCCACACCAGGACAGTTGTTGCATGTCCTATAGGTTCTTGTGCTATCTGGATGTATTGCCATTTCTTTGTAGTGTTTCGTTCTAAGTCTTGTTATAGTTTTTGTCAGTTTTTTTAATGAATTAATTATAGTCAGTGTGTTATAATATAAAGCACAATTTGGATTATAGATTATAATACAAGAAGACCTAATCCAAATAATTTATTAGTGTGTGACGTTTCAGTAACAGCATTGTCACCATCTTCGGACAAAAGAATAAAATATTGTCTGATGATGGTGACAATGCTGTTGCTGAAATGTTACACACTAATAAATTATTTGGATTAGGTCTTATTTTCTTGTATCGGTGTGTTATTGTCGGTTAGATGATTAGCTAATCGTCATCATGATAAATGTAGGGGGGTCGGTGGAAGGCTGGTTAAACCGTTTGGTTTTCGACCTACGACCCGGGTTCGATTCCCGCATTGGACACTTTTTTCTGATAAAAAAAAAATGCTCCAATGGCCCCTGATTCTTGCAAAAGTCCAACCCCACCAGCGAGTGCAAGTAACCAAACGGGGCTCTGGCACATTTGTAAGTGCAAAGTCAAACTGCTTTTCACATGTGTAGACATGTGGTGCGCTTACAGTAAAAGCAGTCGCTAACTACCCACCATGATTATCATGGCCTGTACCACATGTACTAGGGATAATTAAAAAATCAACATATATAGTCACGACCGTCTTTCCTCAAATCCTCATCGCTGTCACGAATGCGCGCGCATCATCATTATGATCATTATCATTATCTAATGATAATAATACCAGAGAATAAAACGTAAGGAGAAAAGATTTTTTAATGATCAACTCTTGATTATTAAAAAATCTTTTCTCCTTACGTTTTATTCTCTGGTATTTATAATCCATGGAGAAAGTTTCCATGCAATTTTAATGATAATAATAATAATTATTATTATTATTATTTTATTATTAATATATAGTCACGACCGTCTTTCCTCAATTCCTCATCGCTGTCACGGATGCGCGCGCATCATCATTATGATCATTATCTTCTATAGAAGCTTCTATCTTTATAATTATGTATATCTACAAAAAGTCAATTCGCTCGCGCCTCTAGCGGTGAAAATGAGGGGTAATACCAGCTGACCTAATGTACATGTAAAGTTTGGAGCGGGACGTTTCACAAGAGTGACATCCACGGCTCAAATTTATATTTGTAACAAATAGTATTTGAATAAAAACATTCAATCGGGTAAAACACGGGCGTTGCCCGGGTCATTCGGCTAGTATATATATAAATGTATCACCATGATTATTATCTCATTAAAATAATGTACTTTTGAAAAATTATCTTTGAAATACATTAAAACCTCTATGAAAGGACACTCACGCTAGAGGACACCTCTCTACAAAGGACAGTTTTCATTGTCAAAATAACCATTTTCACTATTTAGCAACTCTCTGGTAAGAGGATACTTCCCCTTAAAGGACAGTTTAGCTCTGCAATTAGGTGTTGTCCTTTACAGGGAGGTAGTTCTACTGTATATATGTAATTATGTTTATTATTGGGATATAGAAAGAGAGTTCATTTTTTAATTAAAATGTTAAAGATTGTTATAACGATAGTACTTACAATGGAATAGAACTGAGGATTAACTTAGGTTTGTTTTAATTTGTTTTATCCACATGTTTTAGCCAGTTTTATTGTTTATATATGTTATAATAAAATATTGTTTTTTTTTTTTTTTTTTTTTTGCTTATCCCTAGTACACGTGGTACAGGCCATGATAATCATGGTGGGTAGTTAGCGACTGCTTTTTACTGTAAGTGCACCACATGTCTACACATGTGAAAAGCAGTTCGACTTTGCACTTACTAATGCCAGAGCCCCGTTTGGTTACTTGCACTCGCTGGTGGGGTTGGACTTTTGCCAGAGGTCAGGCTTCCCCTATAAAAACTCGTTGTTGTTGTTTCCTGTGTGCCAGCTCAAATCTTTTGTACATTATGTAAATAAGCTTTTCATTTTTTTATTCTTACGCCTTAAGCCAGGTAGTACTTTTACCAAATTATGTCTTTTATACATTCCTTAGTTCAATTAAAGAAATCTTTGATCTTCAATATTTTTATTATAGTTTCAATATTTTAACCACGCGCGACTGCATTAACATACCATAATCAAAAAAATGATCAAAAAATCAACAGAAATCTTATCATTCTTTATTAAATATTCTATATACAGTTACGAGCGTCATGCGTCATCTCTGTCACCATTTGCTTTTTCTTTGAATGGCGCTCTTCTATTGGTTTGCTACGATCACGTGGCTACGATGGCGCCGCCACTACGCGAGACACTTTGTTTTTGACTTTGCCCCCCCCCACTCGCTTTTTGGTTTTTGTAACTATTGTGTTGGAGCGGGTCGCTCCTTAAATAAATGCATATATTAGTTAATAACTAAATGTAATCCTCTCTTTTTCCCAGTAAGAGATGCCTACGGAAGCCAACAGTACATAGACAGATAAAGCACATAGGCTATAGTTTTTAACTAATATATGCATTTATTTAAGGCGCCAATTTATAATTGTAACAAATAGTATTTGAATCAAAACATTCAATCGGGTAAAACACGGGCGTTGCCCGGGTCATTCGGCTAGTAATATATATACAGTAGAACCTCCTTGAAAGGACACTCTCGCTGTCCTTTACGGGGAGATTCTACTGTATTTTAATGTGTGTTTTGTGCCAAAATCTAATTAATAAACATTTTCTATCGACTCTCTGATATTACCTTTTGACGCACCCTGTAAATAGGCTGAATGGGATTTAAAAAAAAAAGGGTTGGATAGTAAGTGTTGAATTAAAGGGGTTTTCCTGCATACAGTAGAACCTGTTAAACACAAGGTAATAAGACCAAATCCAAATAAATAAATAGTGTGTGAAATGGTTTCGGTAACAGCGTTGTTACCATCTTCAGACAAAAGTACTGAATGAGAAATTTTACCACAGCATGGTTTAAATAGTTACTGTTATCAAGTGTGTAAACAATATAGCAGAGAAGAAGATAGTTTTCTGAGAAACACAGATAATTATTCTTAGTGTTTCTCAGAAAATTATCTTCTTCTTATCTGCTATATTGTTTATACACTTGATAACAGTAACTATTTAAACCATGCTGTGGTAAAATTTCTCATTCAGTACTTTTGTCTGAAGATGGTAACAACGCTGTTACCGAAACCATGTCACACACTATTTATTTATTTTAATTTGGTCTTATTACCGTGTGTTTATAATCTATAATCCAAATTGTGCCTTATCAGTAGAACCAGTTGTAGAGATAAGATAGGGCTTTAGAGAGAAGTGTTCTATCATCTGGTAAATAGTAAAATGGAAATTTTGGAGATGAAAACTGTCCTTTGTATAGAGGTGTCCTCTTATGGAGGTTCTGCTATACCATGGCTAGAGTGAATTCTAAGTCTAGTTCCATAGGTATTCACTATAGTAGGGTTTTACTGTCTATATCCATCCACAAGTTATATATATGTGGTATGAAAGGTGGGGAAATAAACACACCACAAGTTGGAAGAGGAATCTAGGCAGCCAGAGGGAGACGGGACTGGCACATCCGGCCGGCCGTTCGTGTTGCACACAATCCCCAACTGTATTAAAAGTCCCGAGGTGTTAACTGACGTGTGGTCGCCCCTTGGAATGTCGCTGGTGTCTCAAGTGACCGGACTTTCTATGTCTGGTTGTCTGTAGGTAGGCTCTATTATTCCTGGAAGTATATATGTTATATAAAAATATTATTTTATTTTAAACTAGCGGACGTACCCGGCTTCGCCCGGGTTTTACCCTAGTAAAGGTTTGTCTAACGAATCTCTCGATAAAGTGAACATTTTTTCCCGGTCCCTTGAAAAATACTCGATAAGTTGAATAAAATCAATATTAATTGGTTCCCTTGGTAATTGGAAATTAAAGGAATAGTATCTTGCCTTGGAATTGTATCATTATTCTTGTCTCAAATAAATTGCCGTGTCATCCTGAATTTTCTTTCTAATTTTCTACATTACAAAATCATCGTATCATCATGATAATTTTAGAGCAGATTGTTGAATTATAACAGATAAATTAGAATATTTATCTTGGTTATTTTAAAGCGAAAAGTTATTTCAAAAATTTTATTTGCTAGAAACCTTCCCAGTACTATACTAAATAACTTCCCAAAGTTTCATGGCGTTCCAATGAGTGGTTTGGTCAGGCATAAAGGACAGACAGACACACACATACATTCATTTTTATATATATAGATTATAATTAATAGATTCAAATACTCTGTTTAAATCGACCGCCAGAGGTCACTCTTCCCTATAAAAACTCTTTGTTGTTTTATCCCAATGGCCGGCTCAAAACTTTTGTACATTATGTAAATAATCTTTTGTTTTTCCATGTTCTACTCGCCTTAAGCCAGGCATTACTTTTATCAAATTATGTCTTCTTTTATATATTCCTTTAGTTCAATTAAATTACTGATCAAAACTATTTTAATTATCATACTTTAAGGATTTCAACCACGACTGCATTACCATTACCATAATCCTCAACATGATCAAAAATCAAGCAGAAAATCAAATCTCATTTGTTATTTATAACATATATATTATGACATATATATATATACTTTCTACCTATTTAATTCTATGACTCCTATATTGACCCCAGCCACTAGCTGTCAGTGTAAAGGAAGGGTGTCTGGCAGACATCTACTATGACGTCAAGCCCATCTCCAAGTACGAGGTCCAGAGCTGCAACTGTGAGAGGCCCAAGAAGGAGGGGACCTGGGGTGCGGAGCAGACTGCCTCAACCGGCTCATGTATGTGGAGTGCTCCCCGCAGCTGTTGCCCTTGTGGTGAAGCCTGCAGCAAACCAGCGCATCCAGCGTCATGACTGGAGCCCTGGCCTGCAGCGCTTCATGACAAGGGACCGTGGCTGGGGCATCCGCACCACGGAACTCATCAAAGTTGGTGGGTAACCCTCCCTAGTGTTGTCTCTAGGAGAGGTTGACACAGCAGGCTGTGTGCAGGACTGTTCATCCTGGAGTACGTAGGGGAGGTGGTCAGTGAGCAGGTGTTCCGGCATAGAATGGCGGAGCACTACGTCAATGACCAACACCACTACTGCCTCAACCTGGACAGTGGGATGGTGATTGACGGCTACCGGATGGGGGGTGAGGGCCGCTTTGTCAACCACTCCTGCGAGCCCAACTGTGAGATGCAGAAATGGTCAGTACTCTCCCTCACCACTCCCCCCGCAGTACACTCACACAGCGTGGATCCAGGTCAGTCAACGGCATGTACCGCATCGCGCTGTTTGCCCTCAAGGACATCCCTCCTTACACAGAGATCTGCTATGACTACAATTTCCACAACTTCAACCTGGCCACTCAGGTTGGTTGCTTCCATGTTGGATGTACTCTGCACCCACAATTTAACCTCCTTAATGCCATTTTTAAAATTTGGTACAGTCAATTGAGACAGGTTCCAGAAATTGGTCATCAGATTTGTTCTTACAGTAGAACCTCCCTTTAGCAGACACCCTGCTAACAGACACCGCTCTACAAAGGACAGTTTTCATTTGCAAAATTACCATTTTTACAATTTAGCAACTCTCCAGTAAGAGGACACCTCTCTCTAAAGGACACCTTGGCTCTGCAATTAGGTGTTGTCCTTTACAGGGAGGTAGTTCTACTGTATTTCTGATCAGCTATCTCATTCTAGAATTGTATTTGCGATAGGAAAAACGAATCTTAAATGTGACACAGTAGGGGTTAAAGGGACTGTAGATATTGGAATAAAGCTTTGCTAGCTGGCCATCTGGACAGCTCTTTGTCATTGCATGCATTTGTCATTAGAACTTCAGACCTTGTTTTTTGTTAGTTGAAAAAGTGGAGTGTACAGACAAGTTCTGTTTGGGATAGTCTTGGATTTCCCTGTTCTTCTTCTTCTTTCTTATTTCCACTCAATCATATTAGGATATCAAGTTGTGACCCTTGATGGTGTCTGTTTGACAACATCATGACTGGGTGAAGTAGAATGCCTTTGTCATTAAGACTGGGAGCACTACTCAGTGGCAGGCCGACTTAGCTCCAAAAGAAATGGCCGCCTCTGACATGAGGAACAGACGCCATGTGCAGCTGCTCCTAACAATGGAGTACAAACGCTGCTCATCCTGTATACCTGGATTAGGAGCCCTTACAGGGTACTATCAGCCAGGCCAGCTGAGCCCAGGTTTTTTAGCGAGCTTGTTACTGCTCCCACCTCCTCCTTTTTCATCCGGGCTTGGGACCGGCAAAGGCGGAGTTAGAATGTTGATTATATAGCCCTGTTGATTAGGTTTAGTCCCTCTTTGCATCTAGGTTGTGTGTTTGGTCATTTCCCAGTTGAGCTGACTCAGAATAGCACCAACAACTACACAATTGTAGTTTTACTTTAATGCTAGCAACCAGTAACACTAGGTAATAAGACCCAAATACAGTAGAACTACCTCCCTGTAAAGGACAACATCTAATTGCAGAGCCAAAGTGTCCTTTAGGGGAGAGGTGTCCTCTTATCAGAGAGTTTTTGAATAGTAAAAATGGCAATTTTGTAAATGAAAACTGTCCTTTGTAGAGAGGTGTTCTCTAGCGCCAGTGGCCTCTCACAGAGGCGACGAAGAATGACGCTCGTAACTGTATATAGAGAATGTTACTGAAATGTCACACACTATTTATTTATTTGGATTTGTAGTCTTATTGTGTTTCTAAACTATAAACAAATTATAGCTAATCATTGTTGACTACCATCTACTTGTGTCAATGTTTGAGTGGTGTTTATCATCCCTGGGTGGTACAACAGTATCTTGTGTTAACATTATTTGATGTTTTGAAAATAGAGAAATCCATAAATAAATCTTTTAATTAAAAAGGCATATATTGGATCAAAATATCATTTATTTTACAATATTTCAGTTGGCTGAACGCCAACCTTATCAAGGCAATATGTTTGAACACCTTGATAAAGGTTGGCTTTCAGCCAACTAAAATATTGGTAAAATAAAATGATATTTTGATCCAATATATGCCTTTTTAATTAAAGATTATTTGATGTATATACAGTTAAACCTGTCTATAGAGCGCCCCCCCCCCCCCCCCCCCCCCCCCCCCCCCCCCCTTGGGACTCACCAAAATAGGGTGCTATAGAGAGGGGGTGCTATAGACAAGTCACTTTTAATGTAAATCCATCGTACTACGTATTAAAATCGGGCGCTATAGATAGGTCTAACTGTATATAATATTATAACATATTTTAGATTATCTTTCCCCGGGTCTGTACCACTTAGTGTGTGTGTGGGATTGCAGCAAATCTGCAAGTGTGGGAGCAAGAGCTGTCGAGGTTCATAGGAGGCAGATCTCAAAAGATCCCTCCTGCCATCAAGGAAACCAAGAAGCCAAAGAAGAGAGCCAGGCACCGGGTCAAGAAGGTAGTAAAGGTGAGTGAGCCAAATCTGTTGCCTGGTGATGCTGGGGACCAAACATTCTCCGTTGGTGACGTTTTAACCAGTCATTTTGACATGTTTTAAACCTGTCCACATGCTAAAAAAAATTCCATTAACACTTTGGACTCGAAGGACACAAATTTGTGTCCTTACCTACTGGGTGTCAAGCCCGAAAAAGGCGAATTTGCACCCCCAATTTCTAAAAATAATTATAAAATTGCCGGCGACTGACATAAATTCTCATCTACAAGTAAGTCATACCTTCTTGCCTATCAGTGGGTTGGGGGATGTACACATTAAACATCACATGCTCTGCTGTCCATCAGCCCCTATTGTCTGCCTATTTTTCTTCCTTGTTTGTTCCATTTTTCTTTGTTTGCACACTTTTTTTTTTTAATCAGTTTCCTATCGCTTTTTATAGAAGAAACCTGTTAGGCATAAATTAACACAAAGCAATAACGCGCCATCTATACATATAAAATGAAAGGATTTAAAAGCACGAATGTTTCTTTTATACAGAATTCAAACTTCTACTGCCCTTACTGCGATGAAAGAAATTTATTGGGAGGGCTTGGCTCATCAGTGGTAAACCCTCCCAGCGGTTTCGCCAATTTAATCCACCAGTCCACTTCTCAGAGCTCTAATACTGTATTGGATCATTCTGCTTTTATACGCAGCACTGAAGGGTGGAATCTCAGAAATGGTTTTCAAGAAAACTATGGACATAAGCTTATAGGACAGTAGAATTACATTCAAATATTTGCATCGAGCAATGCTCTTTCGCAAACAATAAAGATAAGGCCAGTTAGGCATAAATTAACACAAAGCAATAACGCGCCATCTATACATATAAAATGAAAGGATTTAAAACCTATACCTAGTACATTTACCACTCAATGTTACTTAAAATATGAAAGTTTGTTAGATGATATAGAGTATATAATTGATGTCAAGTGCCTTACAGAACCAAAATGTTCTTTAGGTAGAGGGGTCCTCTTACCAGAGAGTTGCTGAAAAAAAAATTATTTTGATATGAAAATAAGGGATTATATATATTATGAAAAATATTTTTTATTCTTTTGTCTCATGATGGTGACAATGCTGTTGCCGAAACGTCACACACTAATTCATTCGAGCAGAAGACACAAAGCCAGATCATCTCTTTATAAAAATATCGCTTCTCTGACACAAAGTTTGGAGCGGGACGTTTCACAAGAGTGACATCCACGGCGCCAATTTATAATTGTAACAAATAGTATTTGAATAAAAACATTTAATCGGGTAAAACCTGGGCGTTGTCCGGGTCATTTGGCTAGTATATTATAAAAAAGATTTTTTATTCTTTTGTCTCATGATGGTGACAATGCTGTTGCCGAAACGTCACACACTAATAAATTATTTGGATTAGGTCTTATTTTCTTGTATTAAGATAAGGCACAATTTGGATTATAGATTATAAACACAAGGTAATAAGCCCAAATCTAAATGAATAAATAGGATGTTTATTTATTTGGATTTGGTCTTATTATCTTGTGTGTAGTCCAAACAATTATGCACATGGATGATATATTTCACTCATTTTTACATGGTCGCATTCATTTCTGACAGTCAGGGTCTTGATGTGATTTGACTGGAGCCTGTGTTTGGAAATAGAAGAGTAATCTTCTTATGAAATTGTTTCATGGCTACAGCAATTGTTTATAAACATAAACTTTTAAACAATGATTCAAACATATCTTGTATCAATGTGTCAGGCCATAGTTCATTTTTCATTTGGCCTCCTAGTTGTAAATTGACACACATGGCTTATTATTTAATTCAAAGAATCTTCTTCTTTATCTCCACTCAATCATATTAGGGTATCAAGTTTGTAGAGCTTGTGATTGTGTCTGAACATGACTGGGTAAAGTAGAATGTGTCTGTCTTTGTCATTAAGACTGGGAGCACTACTCAGTAGCAGACCGACTTAGCTCCAAAAAAATGGCCGCCTCTGACATGACGCTACTCACCCTGTATCCCTGGATCAGGAGACTTTACAGGGTACTATCAGCCAGGCCAGCTGAACCCAGGTGTTTAGCGAGCTTGTTACTGCTCCTCCTCCCTCTGTCTTTTTATCCAAATCCAAGCTTGGGACTGGTAAAGGCAGAGTCAGTCCAATGTTGGGTTCTAGCTCTTCTGGTCCAGAGAGGTCATTGGGTCTTAGGTTCCTTTGGGTCAGTTGTAAGAGGTGTTGTTGCTGTGACATTTTGTAAAGTTTCCCATTAGGACATTTACAGAACGAGGGATAAAAGATAAGCAGCTTGTTATCACTCACACATTGTTGCGTCAACGGTGGTCAACAGTTCTACCTGTTTTCTCTGTGGTGCCGTTTCTGATATAAATAAAATATTAAAAAATTAGAATTTCTAATTTAGGAAACAACAACAATTTCCAGTCACGTGTACCATCCGGTAAGACACTTGTTGACACACAACAATATATTTATATATATATATCCCCTGTAATACACATAATCTAATTGATGTAAATAATTATATGTAAATAATCTTTGTCAGGACTAGAATGACGAATCCTGTATGGGACTTTGATTCCAGTAAAAGGCTTGTTGCTGCTGTTGTATATAGTCACAGTGTAGAAAATACTATACAATACCTACTACATATAGGTTTCTCTCTGTATTTTTAGTTCTCTTATCTTCAATTACTCTGTAAACTGGTGAATCCTGTATAGGACGAGAGGTCCTCAATAAAGGCTTTTGTTGTTGTTGTATATACCCCCTGTAAAGAACACCTAGTTGCAGAGCAAAAGTGTCCTATAGAAAGAGGTGTCCTCTTACTGGAGAGTTGCTAATTTGTAAAAATGGCAATGAAAACTGTTTTTTGTTGAGAGAAGTGTCCTTTCATGGGGCTATGTTCTACTGTTGATAGTTGTATTTAGATTGTGGTGTTCTCTTCAGAAAGAATCTCCAAGCACCAACAGCCCTGGGATCACCTTCAAGCCCATGTCCCATCAGCAACAGTGCTTTGTGGCTCAAACACAACTGCTTCCTGCTGCGCAACTACCATTATGTGCGGAGGTTGAAGAGAAGAGGTGAGGTATTCCTACACAGAGGTCCTGTGGAATAGATCCTAACTGCTGGTGTCTGTACAGGGATATTGGCTCTGTCCAAGGCCAAGGCTCTCTCTGCAGTCCCCAAATCCAACTACTTCCACATCCTCAAGAGCTTCTTCAATAGGACGAGGAGTGAGTTGGTTGACCACAATGTAGTTGATTTACAAATCTTAAGGGGTGGTCGGTGGAAGGATGGTTTAAAACCGGGGGGCAGCAAACTTTTGAGAGTAGGAAGAGTCAAAAATTACAATTTACAAAATTTCAAAGTTTTTAAAGAGCCACAAAAATTTTTTCTTGCCAACAATAAATAGTACTTGCTTAAATAATATTTACGTATGGAACTATATAAAGCGCCGCAGCTTCACATCAAAAGAGACGCATGTGACTCGTGAACCACAGTTTACCAACCCCTGGACTAAACCATTGGTTTTCGACCACTATGACCCAGGATCGAATCCCGCATTGGGCACTTTTTTTCTAATTAAAAAAAAATGTTTCAATAACCCCCGATTCTTGCAAAAGTCCAACCTAACCAGGGAATGCAAGTAACCAAACGAGGCTCTGGAATATTTGTAAGTGCAAAAGTCAAACTGTTGTTGTTGTTGTTTCTTATCCCCTTGTGTAAAAGTGCAAAAGTCAAACTGCTTTTCACATGTGTAGACGTGTAGTGCACTTACAGTAAAAGCAGTCGCTAACTACCCATCATGATTATCATGGCCTATACTACATGTACTATAGGGATAATTTAAAACAAACAAACCTTAGCATTCACTTTGGTATTTTTTTACTCCAAATCACCAACAGTAATATCCTGCTGTAAGGTGGACTTTGTTTGGTTTTCTTGTCATTTGACTATGAGTCAATAAGATGTCTAAATTGTATAATTGTCTAAAGGACTGCCGACAATTCCACATTAGTGAATAATCTGATTTAACGAATAATTTAAATGACTATATTTTTTAGGTTTAATTGAAAATTTTAAAAATATACTTTGTATTGCTATTAATTATTTCTAATTTAGAAAAAAAAAAAAAGAATAGATAATTGAATACAGTAGAACTACCTCCCTGTAAAGGACAACACCTAATTGCAGAGCCAAAGTATCCTTTAGGGAGAGGTGTCCTCTTACCAGAGAGTTTCTAAATACAGTAGAACCTCCCTGTAAAGGACAACATCTAATTGCAGAGCTAAAGTGTCCTTTAGGGAGAGGTGTCTTCTTACTAGAGTTACTAAATAGTAAAAATGATAATTTTGACAATGAAAACTGTCCCTTTATAGAGAGGTGTCCTCTAGCTCGAGTGTCCTCAGTATGTTCTACTGTATTAAAAACAAAAATGGCATTTCTCTCTCCTGACCACACACATTAGCATTTTAGATGGCAGAGCACCATCTAGTGCAGCCCTGGCCAACCTAAATGACGCCACGGGCCGCACGGAATTGTAAACAAGGTCTAAAAACTTTAACTATATAAAAATTTTAACTTTAAAATGTGATAAGGCACAATTTGGATTATAGATTATAAACACAAGGTAATAAGACCAAATCCAAATAAATAAATAGTGTGTGACGTTTCGGTAACAACGCTGTTACAGAAACGTCACACACTATTTATTTATTTGGATTTGGTCTTATTACCTTGTGTATAAAACTTTAAAATGTATTAAAATATTTTAAATAAAAAAATTATTATAATTATTTCAATATAGTATATATATATTTTCTGTTTTTGAATATACAGACGAGAAATGAAAGTTACAAAAGAAATATAAAGTTAAATGGCGAGCCGCAAAATTTTTTACGGTGGGCTGAATGCGGCCCGAGGGTTGGCCAGGTCTGATCTAGTGGAACAAAAATCAACGTTGATTTAGGTTGTTCCAATGATATTTGTCGAACCCATTTTATTGATAAATCAAGAAAAGTCAGCCATGTGCGTGTTTCGGGCTGTTGGCTCGAGCGTGGTGCAGGCTGTACCTCTAAGACCAAAAATATTTTGGTTCCAAAACTTCCTGAGAAATCAAGAAATGGGTATTTAGGGTTAAGTTTGCGTAAAATATCATTGGACCAACCTAAATCAATGTTTAGTTGATTCCACTAGATGGCGCTCTGCGCTGTCAGGAAATGCCATTTCTGTGTGTTTAATATATATAGATTTAATGAGGAATTTAAAGATGACATTTTTTAACAAAGCAAATTTAAGTTAGAGACATTAAATCTTGTCGCCAGTATCTCTCGGCCTTACCACTGGTGGGAGGTTACCAGAAGCTACTGTGGCGTTGGCAAAAGTAACAACAGCAACCAGCACAAAGACTTCTAACACTCCTCCTCTTTTATTGTCATTTCTATTACACATTACATATAACGAGAATAACAATTAACGGGTATTTACATTACATTACCTCCTAGGGCCAATATAAAAGTGTATTTACAAACATTTGCCCCAGGAAACAGGACCACAGCAGTCGGCAATTCCCACATTATTTCCAGACCAGAAATAGGCGAAAGCGCCATCTATTGGCGGAGGTTGTAGGTGTTTTGAAGGCTCATATACGCGACAATATTTATTAATGTCATTGGGTCAGAATAACAAGCTAATTCTCTGCATCATATAATACCAATAAACACAAGATAATAAGACCAAATCCAAATAAATAGTGTGTGACATTTCGGTAACAGCATTATTACCATCTTTAGACACTATTTATTTATTTGGATTTGGTCTTATTACCTTGTGTTTATCCAAATTGTAACTTATCATGATACAAATAAGGTCAAGATTGCCGTTTTTTTTCTTTCTTTATTCCATTGAAAAATGACTTTTCCATTAAAGGACCCTAATGTCAGTTCTCTGAAAGACCTCTTCTTCTTTCTTATCTCCACTCAATCATATTAGGGTGTCAAGTAGAGCTCATCAATGGATGAGTCAATACAGTCAATGATGTGTTTTGGGGTTGCAGGTTGACACTTAGTACATAGTGGGGCAACCTTGCAACCATTCTGTTCGTAGATGACCAGACTTAAGTCTGGAAATCAAAGACTGTTGTTCTCTTGGGAGGACAGAACTGGTGTCTGAAAGACCTTAATAGCAGCACAACATCCTGGTCAATCTCTCCACCAATATCTACGGCAGGCTGATAAGGCAGAGAGCATAATTTGGATTCTAGCTACAAGAAAATCAGAACAAATCCAAATAAATTAATAGTTTTTAACAATGCTGTTACTGAAACGTCACACACTATTAATTTATATAGTCTTATTACCTTATATCTACCACCACTTCTCTCTATAGACCAAAAAACAAGACATTAATGCCACCCTATGTTGATTCATGCCACCCTCTCTATGTGCAGCCTGGATTACAAAACCCCCAATAATTTGTCTCCTCATGCTTCTTAGGAAGCTGGGTCGAATTTACACTCATGGATGAACTTAAGGAAGTTGTACCTTTTAGCATGTATATCGGGATTCAGATATTAACTCTGAAATATACACTCTTGGAAAAAAACTTAAGGAAGTTGAACCTTTTAGCATGTATATCGGGATTCAGACAATACTCTGAAATATACACTCATGGACAAAACTTAAAGAAGTTGTACCTTTTAGCATGTATATCGGGATTCAGACAATAACTCAGATATTGCAGTGATCTTTATTAAAGACACACAAGATAACCAAGTGTGAACACATTTGTCTCTCCTTCAAAAAAAAGATGACTGGCGACATCCAAGACTGGTGATGGGCAGTATAGAGTTCAAGTAATCAATACGGGGGTAATTGTGAGATATTTAAACTTATTGGAATTTTATCCGATTGTTGAGTTGAAGTTTTGGTATTCTATCCCTGGCTGGGTTCACTATCCTGCTGTATGTTGTTGTTTCTTATCCCCTTGTGTAAAGATTACATGAATTCCATGAGTTCATGCTCCTAAAGAGTTATCTCATGGAATGGGGTGCAGCTTTCATTGATCATCTCATGGAATGGGGTGTAGGGGTGCAGCTTTCGTTGATCATGGCACCATGATCCAGGCACACTTTGGTGAAAGTCTGACTTTGCCTGTAGTTTGAGGCCGTTCTTAACATGGAAGCAGACACCTTTGCTGCCGACTCTAACATGAGTACAGATGCAGCTCCTCTGTATCCCTGGAGTGGGACCCTTGCTGAGGTCCATCAACTGGGTCAGTTGAAGTCTGGATTTTTAAAGAGATCTACTCCTCTTCTAACAATGCTGCTGTTGGTCCGCGACTGCTTATTTGTTAGAGTTATTCTGCTTGTTTCGCAGCTGGCCTTCATATCTGAAGGTCGTTCCCCTATCCGCCACCCGGGGACGCGCCCTATAGCAGTCAGCTCTGCCAAGGGTTCATTGATCATGGCACACTTTGGTTAAAGTCTGACTTTGCCTGTAATTTGAGGGTGTTCCTAACATGCAAGCCTCTTTGCTGCTGTACAGAGATATTGGTGTGTTTAGAAGCCTCGCAGGTACGTGGGGAGGTGGTCCAGTGTGTCTGTCGGAGTCAGAGGGACGAGGGACTCATGATCCAGTGCGAGCGTTGCCTGGTAGGTTCTCTTGTAATCATTACTTGTTCCCACCACATTACATTGTCACTCTTCCATCATTGGTAGACTGGTCGTTAGTTGCTGTAGTGTCACGTGAGCTGTTGCAGGTATGGATGCACTGCGAGTGCCTCCAGGTGGATGGAGCGGCCATCAAAAGGTTCATATGCGAGTCCTGCCAGCAAGAGCTCACAGCTAAGGTGAGCTAATGGTTATGCTGTGTTTGGGATTTTTCACCCAAGAAACTTATCAAAAATATATATACAGTAAAACCCCTCTATAGTAAACCCCAATGGGACAGAGCTTTTGGTTCACTATAGCCATGGTTTGGCCTTTTTTTTTTTACTTTTCAAAATTTTTAGAGCATATAATTAAATAACAGCCATGCACACAGGAAAAGGCAGCCACTTAATAAAGGTCACTTTGTTTTAATTCCCTAAATTTACCTTTTTCTTTACAGCAATGCTGAATATCAAAAGAAGTCATTTGATAATAAGTTATTTTTATCATTAGCATACATGTTTATATATATATATATATATGAAATGTTACTAAGGTTTCGTACACGCCAATATGCAGAGACTTATTGTTTGCGTAAAGGAAGATAGAAATATTGTAATCTTCTGACTCAATTTATTTCAATCACGCGTCTCTTTTTATATAGTTACAAATATTTACATAATTCCTAACAGCGTAAAATTTACATCTACTAATAATTTATAAGCAGAATGTGACAAACCCCCCTACTAAAAAAAAAATTCCAGATTTATTTACACAAATGGAGGTTGGGAGGGGTTGGAAGGTTAGGAAGAGAGAAAAAAAAACATTCTGCAGAGAAAAAAAAAAAAGAAAAGAAAAAATAATAAATAAATAATAATAATAATAATAACAATAATAATAAAAGTATTCTCACTATGGCAGTAGGGCAATCGGACCTGATAGTTGGGGTATCCGGGTGCGTACCTAATTCACTGTATCGCATAGTGACCATTTTACTAGAGATCCCTGGGGTGACCGGCCTGTTAAAAATTTTTTTTTTCCCAGGCGTGTCACTTAGAACATATGTAACAGGGCTGTACTGTCCATTATTAGCTGAGTCCTTCAATGTTTGTAGAGAGAATTCAAGCCCTACCATTGAAGTAGAAAAACCACATGGACGCAAAAAGAAACATTTTGCGATATTAAGCAGCCCCCCTCAGAGAGTGGAAACTCCTTTCTAACGTTTGGCCATGGTCAGATTAAATACATCCATTCAAATCCTCCACATCTTGGAAGGGAAATGGATAATTCCGCATGCCTTCATTCGAGGTTGAAATAGGGTCCCATAATTTTAATTTAGATACATTAACTATTGTGCTGGGCTTATTTTCAGGCTGGCATGGTTTATTATTTCGACTATGTGAGGGGATGGGGTAGAAAGAACGGTGTATGGGTCTGGATAATAAACTGGTGACAGTTTGCCATGCCATGGCATACCATGGCCATGGCCTACCTGATGAGGGATTCGATACAAAACTTTATCTCCAATTTTTAAATTCGGGAATCTATGAGAACTATTGTATTTTTTAACTAACCGTTTATGTAATTCCTCGGTTTTTTCATTGGCAATGGTTCGGGCCTTTTCTACTGGCGGATACGGATTCGTAAGATCAGACATGTAGGAAGGGAGGGTCCCGTACATCAAGTATATCGGAGGGAATGTAGTCGTAGAGTAGGGTGTGTTTCTATATTCTTCCAGCGTTTTTTGTAACAATTTTGGCCAAGGGGCCCTAGGGTTACCTTGATGTTGTATTTTTAACCTTCCAATCAACGTTGCATTAGCCCGTTCTAATAGTCCATTACACTCTGGATGGGACGGGGAGGTCATCACGTGCTTTATACCCTTCTCCTGAAGAAATTTATTGAATCTCTTCGAGACAAACGAGGGATGTCTATCCGTGACTAAGATTCTAGGTTTTCCTATATTTAATAATTGGTTTATGATATTTATGTACGTCGCGATGGATGTGCCTTTGGAAGCATAACCCCAGATATATTGTGAATGATGGTCGATAACGGTATGGAGACAATTTTTAGCACTATTATAACCTCCTAAGCCCAAAACCGTATCCAAAGCCACGACATCGAAGGGTTTTGCCGCCCTAGGCAATGATCCCATCAGTCCATAGGAGGGCTGGGTGCTACTCTTTATTGTTTGACACTCCTTGCAGTTCTTAACATAATTCTTTATCTTCCCCATCATCCCCTTAAAATAGTATTGAACGGACAGTGCTCTGATCATAGCACTGATGCCTGGGTGTCCTAAAGATTCATGGGCTTTCTGAATCAGGTCATCTTGGAGCTCCGGGGGAACACTACCCTATCCTTGTTATTAAGTCTTATATAAGTAACTAGCGGACCCGCCCGGCTTCGCCCGGGTTTTACCCGAGTGAATGTTTGTCTAACGAACATTTGTTAAAACAATTCTCTTTAAACTTATAAAACGTACTCGGCTTCGCCCGGGGTTTTACCCGAGTAAAGGTTTGTCTAGCGAACATTTGTTAAAACAATTATCTAAAAACTTATTAAAAAACAAAAAAGATATATTTGATAATTTGAAAACTCGTAAATTTGAATCTCTCGATAAAGTGAACATTTTTTCTCCGGTCCCTGTGTGCCTTGTCATCCTGAATTTTGTCTTTCCTAATTTTCTACATTAGAAAATCATAGTTTTATCTAGTGAACATTTTTTCCCGGTCCCTTGAGAAATACTCGATAAGTTGAATAAAATCAATATTAATTGGTTCCCTCGGTAATTGGAAGTTAAAGGAATAGTATCTTCGCCTTGGAATTGTATCATTATTCTTGTCGCAAATAAATTGCCGTGTCATCCTGAGATAATCTTACTTTTGATAAATAATATTTAAGATAACAAACTTAGTGATAAGAAAACTTGTTATCATCGTCACAGTGGGGGCGCTGCTTGCGAGTTAAATCTACAAATCTGCAAATAACTCTAAGGATAGTCAAGATATTCATGAAATTATTTTTCAAAAAACCTTCCCGGTGATATACCTAATAATATTCCAAAATTTCACGGCGATTGGATGTATGGTTTTTGAATCTATAGAGTACAGACAGACAGACATTCAATTTTTATATATATAGATTAGCAGTAATTAAACGTAACAGTAAGAAAATGTTGATTTTAATATATGTAAATAGAGTCTCTTAAGAAAGACCACCTAAAAACATGACTCAACTTGTTTCTCTGTAGGTGGTCTCTCATTGGAGGTTCTAATTGATATTAAAGAATCTCTAATAGACCTTTAATAAGAGACTGCCTCTCGGAGAGACGGTTTAAGCTACGAATTTAGGCATCCTCTCAATGGAAGCTCTACTGTATCTACTTTTTCACACTGTTTGGCTTAATAATGCCATTTTAACCATTTTAAATGTGTATCAATCGAGTTTTTTTTTTTATATTTTATATCCAAAATCACTTCATTTCAATTCATAGGGAATTCTTAACATTTTTTTTTTGTCTTCATTCAGCTCACTTTCTATTATATTTTAAGCCATTGTTCCATTATACATATTTAATACCGTTTACACTGTTTTACTTTCAAAAATGTCGATGAAATGAGTAGTTTGGTCCGGCATAAAGAAGAGGCATATAATCATTTTTTTCTATATGCATGATAATATTATTTCAATTTTATATATATAGATAGATAGAGATTTACTCTTCATTGTTGGCTTTTTATCTTACATTCATTCTTCATTGTTGGCTTTTTATCTTACATTCACTCTTCATTGTTGGCTTTTTATATTATATTTACTCTTCATTGTTGGCTTTTTATCTTACATTCATTCTTCATTGTTGGCTTTTTATATTATATTTACTCTTCATTGTTGGCTTTTTATCTTACATTCATTCTTCATTGTTGGCTTTTTATATTACATTTACTATTCATTGTTGGCTTTTTATCTTACATTCACTCTTTATTGTTGGCTTTTTATCTTACATTCATTCTTCATTGTTGGCTTTTTATCTTACATTCACTCTTCATTGTTGGCTTTTTATCTTACATTCATTCTTCATTGTTGGCTTTTTATATTACATTCACTCTTCATTGTTGGCTTTTTATATCATATAGAAAATCATAGTTTTATCTAGTGAACATTTTTTTCCCGTGTCACATTGCCGTGTCATCCTGAGATAATCTTACTTTTGATAAATAATATTTAAGATAACAAACTTAGTGATAAGAAAACTTGTTATCATCGTCACAATGGGGGCGCTGCTTGCGAGTTAAATCTACAAATCTGCAAATAACTCTAAGGATATTCAAGATATTCATGAAATTATTTTTCTAAAACCTTCCCGGTGATATACCTAATAATATCCCAAAATTTCACGGCGATTGGATGTATGGTTTTTGAATCTATAGAGTACAAACAAACAGACAGACAAACAGACAGACAGACATTCAATTTTATATATATAGATACCATCCACCATAGAGTATAATTTTGAAGGTGGTATCGATAAATCACCCTGGTTTTGTTTCAAGGCTTGAGCTGACAAAAAATAAGAGTATGGAAGTCTGGAGAGCATATCGGCTTCGTGATTTTCACAACCCTTGTTATAATTAAAATCCAAGTCATATTCGGACAACTTCAAAGACCATCGGAACAGTCTCCCATTGGTGTGTTTGAAGCTATTCAGCCATATCAGCGCCTTATGATCCGTGTGAACTATGACGTGACTGCCGGATATGTAAGGGTGGTAACGCTTACAAGTCTCGACCACCGCGAGCAGTTCTAGTTCTGTTATCGTATATTTAGACTCGGCACCTCGCAAAGCCCTACTGAAATAGGTGAACGGCTTTTGCGTGCCATCAGGATATTCCTGTTTAAGCACCGCTCCTATACCCGAGGTACTGGCATCACAATAAATATGTGTAGCCAAAGAAGGGTTAAAAAGTTGAAGTATTGGTTTGGAGCATAGCGCTTCCTTTAAACCCTCAAAGCTTCTCTGACATTCCTCCGTCCAGATAAACCGGAGTTTTTCTTGAGAAGCTCATTCAAAGGGGCTCTTAGGTTGTTAAAATTCTTTATAATTTCGCGTAATGTGTCACGTTTCCCAAAAAGGATCTTAAACATCGCAAATCACGAGGTGGGTGCAATGATTTGATAACATCGACATTAACGCCCGAAGGCGAGATCTGGTTCTCCGATATTTCATAGCCGAGATAAGTTATCCTTTTCATAAATAGTAGACATTTATCTCTCCTTAACTGTATGCCTTCTTTTTTTAAAATCTCGAATATTTGTCCGAGGTGTTTTAAATGGGATTCCTCGTTTTCTGAAAATACTAAAATATCATCAAAATAAGATGTTACATTATCAAGTTTATATTTCTGCAGAATGGCAGAGAGCTTTCTATTAAATATTGCAGGGGCGGTCTTTAATCCAAACTGCAATCTACACCAGACATAAGAGCCCTCAGAAGTTGAGAAACATGTCATCTCCCGATCTTTTGGATGAAGAGGGATTGTCCAGTAAGCGCTCAAGATATCTAGGCATGAAAATACTCTGGCGCCCTGTACCTTCTGAACTATATCCTCCATTAATGGAATAGGGAACGAATCCGAAATTATTTTCCTATTTAGGAGTCTATAGTCGATACAAAGCCTAACCCTTCCCTCGCCCTTCTTGGGTGCGAGCGTCACAGGTGCGCTGTATGGGGAAGACGCAGGTTTGATTAAGCTGTATTTTAACAATTGCTCAATTTGTTGTTTTATCAAATCCCGATCTCTCAAGCTATGACGATACGGTCTAACACAGACAGGCTTTTTGTCACTCAGTCTCAGTCTTGGAGGCTGGATGTTCAATGGTTTTATATTAAATTTGTTTTCCCCCCACAAAGATCTCTGCATAATTATCTAATAGTATTTTTACCATAGTGAAAAGTTCTATGTTATCATGTAAAAAACAATCATTCATGTCAGGCAGTGGCAGAGGTTTTGCATCTGGTTGATACTACTTAGATTTTAATACATAAGGAACTGCTCCACTGTCTGGCACGGAACAAACAAAATTACAAACATCATCTTCAAGCAAGTTTGCAACATTTCTATAGAATAAAGAATCTCTAATCCTAAGACATTTTCTATTTACCTTTAAACAATTTACATGATGATTGCAATATTTGGTTCTACTAATTTTAGCATAATAGTTTTGAATTTTATAAAATCTCTGTATGGCTTCTAATTCTCTGCCTGAAAAACTGTAATTAAACTGGCCTAATTTTCTATTATTCTGTTTAATGTAACTATTATTAAAATCTATTTTCACCTTAAAATAGGGTAAGTATTTGGCAGATAAAATACCAAAATTAAGACTTCCACTTTGAACGATATGAAACAAAAGATTGAGCGACTTAGCTCCTATGGTAGTATTTAACTCAATCTCGCCAACAATGTCTATACAATGGCTAACCGATTTTAAAGATTTAAGTTTGGGTTCCTTAATTAATGTCATAAATTCCGCCGGCAATAGATGCCTGGGAAGGATATTTATTTCTGATCCGGAGTCTAAAACAAAAAGTAACTTAAAATCCACCCCGTCTACACGATCCCTCAACAATACGTGCAGACTGGGTAGGCGTCAATCGCCTTGTTTCGGGTCTCCTGATAGAGGCTGGTGACTCACCCTCGTGATCCTGAACGGCGGCAAGGCTCGCGGTTTGGCTCCTCGTTGGCGGAAGGTGGGTCCCCGGGACGATCGTTCCTTCCCTCTCTCCAGTTCCGCGGTCTAAAGCCCTGTCCTCCCTGCCAGGAAGTAGACGGTCGTCGTCGGGCAGGATAACCCAACTCCATTCCCGAGGCTGAACTTGTGGTTCGGCAGTGAGATACCTCTATGGCCTCGGCAATCTCAAGCCAGCGTTCCAGACTTGTCGGTGAGGCAGCGATCAATAGGCGCTCAAACTCCGACTCGATGCCAGAAGTTAATCCCTCCAAGATCAATTCCTGTGACAGTCCCAATTTGGTAGCGAGTTTCATCTTTGCAAAGTAATATTCTTTTACGGATTGTTCTCGTCCTTTTCTTAATTGCCAGAATTTCGATGTAATCCATGTTCAGGCTCATGAAAAAAACATTTCATCCTAGCATGAAGTTCCTCTAATGAGGATATATCCTTGCAAATTAAAGCATACATTTCCAGAGCTTTTACCTTTGAATAACATTGGCATCATGGACAGGATTCTTTTGATGAGAGACCTTGTTGTTGTGCCTGATGGTCAAATAAAATTGACCAGTTAGCGTAGCTAAGTCCATCATCCGGATCATATCTCGGGATCAGTCAAAAGGAAGATTCAGATTTCTTCTTTCTTCTAGTGGGTATTCCTTCGATGAGGTGCTTGCTCTCTTCCTTCCCATCGCGGGGTCGTGATCCTGTCGACTTCTGAAATGTTAGTAAGGTTTCGTACACGCCAATATGCAGAGACTTATTGTTTGCGTAAAGGAAGATAGAAATGTTGTAATCTTCTGACTCAATTTATTTCAATCACGCGTCTCTTTTTATATAGTTACAAATATTTACATAATTCCTAACAGCGTAAAATTTACATCTACTAATAATTTATAAGCAGAATGTGACATATATATATATAGATGGAAATTTTTGCCGGGAGGAAATTGATCTAAATAGACAAGGGTCACCTCTCCTGTCAAAATAGACGTCTAAAACCAGATGCCATCTATTGACTGTTGCTGCAACTAGCGGCCTCGGGTCGGTGACAAAGCCAACAAACACCAGCTTTGGCAAACTGAAAAGCGTCCACCTTAGAGACCTGTTTTTAGACATCTATTTTGACGGGAGAGGCGACCCTTGTCTCTTTAGATATATATATATATATATATATATATATATATATATATATAATATATAATTATATATATATATATGTATGTATAATTTAAAATTAAGACAAGTCCTCTAGGAAAAGTTTTATTCATTTTATAATTAAAATGTATAAGAATATTTTAGAACATTTTATCAAATAATGTAATACTAAATTTACTTTTAAAAAAAGTCTCTCATACCTTGTTGTTTGGAAGTGAAATTTGTAAATCACAATTGTCTTAAAATATCATTATTTCCATCAAAGGAATAAAGCTCTGTTATTCTGAATCAATTGAAGATGAATCAAAAGTATCCAATCCGAAAAATCGGACTCAAAACATGTTGATACGCTCTAGCGCAATCAATAAAATCACCTTTAAAAAATGCTAAATTACAAACACAAATCGGTAGTAAAACAGGGGCCCAGAGGCTCCTTGAGAAATCAAGAAATGGGTATTTAAGGCCAAATTTGTGTAAATAGGCTGGCTGCTCATGCGAAAAAATGAGGAAAAATTGAAATATTTATAAGTTGGTTACCCAAATAATAGGCAACAAGTTAAATCAACAACACACAACAACAACAAAGCTTTATTAAGACCCTTTAGTCTTATACAGATTCTCCAAGCAGAAATATAGTATACATGCAGGGAAAACAATGATAGAACTTAATGGTAACATAAAATTTATATACAGAGAAAATTATATAAAGACAATCAAGCTAATAGATTAATCTGGGCAAATTGGAGGCAAAGAAAGTTGCTATAACATGGATTTACCACGGATTCTCGTATTAGGACTTGTGGAGTTATTTGGTAGCAGCTCTGAAACTTCTTAGCTATGTAGAACTTTTCCTAGTCATCTTCCCCGTCCTTGACATTGCCGGTTGGACTTCACTTGTAAGCATTTCGACCTGTGAGTCAATTGTGGAGTCTTCCATTAGTAAATTAGTTGAATCCCTCAAGCTGCCCTGCAACAAGTTAAATTATTCCACTAGATGGCACTCATGTGAGCAGTCAGGATATGTTATATCAACACCTTCTTTCTTTCTTTTTAAAAAATTTTTCACATATATGTGTGAAAAATGTGGTTGGCTTTTCTTGCCTATATGCTATACTAGCCGAATGAACCCGGGCAACGCCCGTGTTTTACCCGATTGAATGTTTTTATTCAAATACTATTTGTTACAATTATAATTTGGCACCTTTAATAAATGCATATATTAGTTAATAACTATAGCCTATGTGCTTTATCTGTCTATGTACTGTTGGGCTTTTCGTAGGCGTCTCTTACTGGGAAAAGAAAGAGAGGATTCCATTTAGTTATAACTAATATATGAATTTATTTAAGGAGCGACCCGCTCCAACACAATAATTACAAAAACGAAAAGGTGAGTGGGGGGGGCATGATGGGGGGGGGGGGGGGGGTCAAAGGTGGCGTTATCGTAGCCAACCAATAGGAGGGCGCCATTCCAAAAAAAAAGCAAACGGTGACAGAGACGAAAACTGAGGGGATGAAGAATGACGCTCGTAACTGTATATAGAATGATAATTTCTATTAACAATCTGCTGATGACCCCAAAAAAAAATATTTATATACCGGCCTATCTTCCTTACAAGTATTTGCTGCAAATTAATGGAAAAAAATTATACTCAGACGACTCACCTACCACCTCGACACAAGAAATCTCTTACCTGAAGAACAATATGGATTTAGGAAAGGACATGGGACAATAGACCAACTCTTATTTTTCACACAAAAGGTAAAAGATGCACAAAACAGAAAACCAACTTGCATTTTTAGACCTTACACAAGCTTTTGACAAGGTATGAAAAAATAAGTTAATTACAAAATTGATGTAAAAGCTATCACTTGGATAAATGATTTCCTTAAAAATAGATACATCAGTGTCAAATATAATGGTACTCTATCTAAAACCTTCAAATTGTACCAAGGATTACCACAAGGATCAGTCCTTAGCCCAACTCTCTTCACCCTATTTATTGCAGGCATAGAAGAAAAAATTTCACATAAAACCAATATTGGACTTTTCGCTGATGACATTATTCTATGGAGCAGCAACACTAACTGGAAAAAAGCTGAAAGGGATTTGAACAAGACTCTTCTCCACCTAGAAAAATTTGCTAATAAACATAAATTAGAATTTAACCCCCAAAAATCTGAAACCTGTCATTATTCTGAAAGAACAACAATTGCAATATATAAAACATCCTAAATATCTCGGCTACACCCTGGATCCAGAAATTAACTCCAGTAAACATATTGAAGAAGTTGTTAGAAAAGGAAGAGACCGACTAAAAATCCTGAAATATATTTCAGGAAGAGAGTGGGGAGCCGATTCAACCACGCTAAAATTAACTTACACATCTCTAATTAGACCTATCCTGGAATATGGATATCAAATCTATGGTACGGCATCTGAAACAAATCTAAAATCACTGGAAAAGATACAACTAAGCACAGCTAGAATTATTACAGGTCTTCGAAATACCTACCCTAATGATATTGTACTTTATGAGGCAGACATTATGCCCTTAAAGGATAGAAGAAGCTACAATCTGCCAAAATTTATAAACAAAATCAAGAGTTATGTAAACAAGTACAGGACTTCCAATTACATACTTAATTGGGAATCCAAATTAGCTTGTTAAGGTGATGGGAAGAGTCTATCAGAGTCAGGAATGGAATGGACATGAATATACACACTTAGCCTTCTAGTGTAGATGCAGCCAACACAAATACCAAGTGAAATAGAACTCCTGATTCATCAGCTATGGAGATGTCAGCAATGGCTTGCATGACAGCTTCAAAACAAAATGAAATCTAGTCTTCAGATGAATATGAAGAAACTGGAATTTGGTGAGTGAATTTTGGTGAGTCCCAAGAGGGGGCACTTTATTGAACATATAGTTAAAGTACTGCCTAGAATTTTTCTTGTCTTAAAAAAATTAGACATAAAGTTACATTTATAATTTCAATTGCCATCTATCAATAAAATTTGTAATACTTTTTTTTTTTGGGGCAATGTTTCTTTTAATATTTACTATTATCTCTACACACCTTACTGTAATGATAAAATTTGTTAGATTTGGCTAATCAGTGGTGAACCCTCTCAGCAGTTTCACCAAATTAATCTCCAGACAACTCTACTATTGTATTGGTTTTATCCCCTGCATTTACTATGGAAGGCAGTTTAGGGGTGTTTAGGGAACCTATGTACATAAACTTATAGGTCTGTAGAGCATAAAGATGCATATTTGCCAATGATAAGAAAAACCTATCATCAAAGGACTTCTTTTCACAAGATATTTTGTGACAATTTTGATATTTAATATTAATCTATGCAAATAAATTTAGCTACAGTAGAACTACCTGTAAAGGACACCTAATTGCAGAGCCAAAGTGTCCTTTAGGGAGAGTTGTCCTCTTACCGGAGAATTGCTAAATAGTAAAAATGGTAAATTTGTAAATGAAAACTGTCCTTTGTAGAGAGGTGTTCTCTAATGTGAGTGTCCTCTCAAAAATTTTTGCAAGTTAAAAATTGGCCAAACTGTGGCTGTAGTGAGAGTTTGGTCCCATTAGGATTCACTATAGAGGGGTTTTACAGTATTTGGTGTGTAACAGAATATTATTATTCCTAGTACATGTGGTACAGGCCATGATAATCATGGTGGGTAGAATAAAAGAAATAAGACCTAATCCAAATAATTTATTAGTGTGTGACGTTTCGGCAACAACATTGTCACCATCATCAGACAAAAGAATAAATCTTTATTCTCTCAGATTTATTCTTTTGTCTGATGATGGTGACAATGTTGTTGCCGAAACGTCACACACTAATAAATTATTTGGATTAGGTCTTATTTTCTTTTATTATAATCTATAATCCAAATTGTGCTTTATCAATGGTGGGTAGAAGTTGGTGACTACTTTTACTGTAAGTACACCACATGTCTACCTATGTGAAAAGCAGTTTGACTCAGCACTTACAAATGTGCCAGAGCCCTGTCTGGTTACTTGCACTCGCTGGTGGGGTTGGACTTTTGCAAGAATCGGGGTGGGGCTATTGGAGCATTTTTTTAATTAGAAAAAAGTGCCCAATGAGAGATTTGATCCCAAGTCATAGCTGTCGAATGGTTTAGACCACCTTTCCTCTGACTCCCACAGTAATGATAAAATTTGTTAAAGAGAGACTTGGCTCATCAGTGGTGAACCCTCTCAGCAGTTTTGCCAAATTAATCTCCAGACCACTCTAATATTGTATTGACATAAGGTAATAAGACCAAATAAATAAATAGTGTGTGACGTTTCAGTGTTGTTACCATCTTCAGACAAAAGTACTTTTTTTTTGTCTGAAGATGGTAACAACACTGTTACCGAAACGTCACACACTATTTATTTATTTGGATTTGGTCTTATTACCTTGTGTTTATAATCTATAATCCAAATTGTGCCTTATCAATACTATTGTATTGGATTGTTTTTCATATATATTCTGTATTTTCTATGGAAGGCAGCTTAGGAGTGTTTAAGGAACCTATGGACATAAGGTCTGCAGAGGTATAAAAGTGTATAATCAAATTATTGAACACAAAGTAATAAGACCAAATCCAATAAATAAATAGTGTGTGACGTTTCGGTAACAGCATTGTTACCAAAACGTCACACACTATTTATTTATTTGGATTTTGTCTTATTACCTTGTGTTTATAATCTATAATCCAAATTGTGCCTTATCAAAATATTGAATATTCATGACTAATGTCTCCGCTGTGTGCAGAGAAACCGGAAGATGCAGCGGTTGGAAGATGTAATTAGTAAATTGAAAAAACTCATGATTGTGGTCGACGTTATTTATAAAATAAATCTTTTTATACTACAGAATCCTGTGGTGGTTACATTGATGTGAGTGCTCACATACTTCACACAACACATTGATATCCTGTATTATACGGCTATGGTGAAATGGTTGCTAGTTAAAATACCCTACGTCTTCTTTGGAGATAAGAAAGAATGTCTTCTTTGCATTTTCAACATTCTTTAGGTCACCTTTGTAAAGAAATTTGATTGATACTAACACAGTGTTAGTTAAAGTGTTTCTCTGTATCCGTGTCTGGCTATCTCCTCGCATACCTGTGTGACCCCAGTCCGATCCCTACCAACGCTACAATAAAGGACAACACAAAGTAATAACGCGCCATCTATACATATAAAATGAAAGGATTTAAAAGCACAAATGTTTTTTATATACATAATACAAACTTCTACTGTCCTTACTGCGATGAAAAAATATATTGGGAGGGCTTGGCTCATCAGTGGTGAACCCTCCCAGCAGTTTTGCCAATTTAATCCACCAGACCGCTTCTCAGAGCTCTAATACTGTATTGGACGATTCTGCTTATATACGCAGCACTGAAGGGTGGAATCTTAGAAATGGTTTCCAAGAAAACTATGGACATAAACCATTTCTGAGATTCCACCCTTCAGTGCTTGGTATATAAGCAGTATCGTCCAATACAGTATTAGAGCTCTGAGAAGCGGTCTGGTGGATTAAATTGGCAAAACTGCTGGGAGGGTTCACCACTGATGAGCCAAGCCCTCCCAATATATTTTTAATCGCAGTAAGGACAGTAGAAGTTTGTATTTTGTATAAAAAAAAACATTTGTGCTTTTAAATCCTTTCATTTTATATAATAAAGGATAAGTACTGTTTTGTTTTTATATAGCAATTCGTGAGTTTTTTTTTGCTCCTTTTCATTGTTGTTGTTGTACGCTTTTCTATGTGTTAGTTACTATCACGGTAGGCCCTAGTTTATTGCAACTTTGTGTGTTATCCCGTAATAGGAGAACTTTTGTCAACCAAATCCAAATAAATAAATAGTGTGTGATGTTTCAGTGTTGTTACCATCTTCAGATAAAAGTACTGAATGAGAAATTGTACGAGAGAGAGATAATTTCTCATTCAGTACTTTTGTCTGAAGATGGTAACAACACTGAAACGTCACACGCTATTTGTTTGGATTTGGTCTTATTACCTTGTGTTTGTATTGATCAAAGTTCTTTGCAAAGGAACTTTGATTGATACTAACACAAGTCCATCTTCAGACACCATTTCATCATTTCTCTATATCACCATCTTCAGATTGAATTAGTACTGTATGAGTACTTGATAAAGCACAATTTGGATTATAGATTATAATAAAAGAAAATAAGACCTAATCCAAATAATTTATTAGTGTGTGATGTTTCGGCAACAACATTGTCACCATCATCAGACAAAAGAATAAATGAGAAAAAATATTACAGCAAGTTCTTCTATAGTACTGATATCAAGTGTTTAAACTAGATAACAGATAAGGAAAATAGTTTTTTAAGTCAACTTGAAATATTCTTCTTAGAATTAAAAGTGAATTTAATATATAATTAAAGAGAGAAGAGGCATATCTGTAAATATATCTGTAAATATGTTATCTTGTTTAAACACTTGATAACAGGACTATCTAAGAACTTGCTGTAATATTTTTTCTCATTTATTCTTTTGTCTGATGATGGTGACAATGTTGTTGCCGTCACACACTAATAAATTATTTGGATTAGGTCTTATTTTCTTTTATGTATGAGTACTTCTTTTTCTTTCTTATCTAAGGGGGAGCAGCCTCAAGATTGATGCTTGCTGTTAAAGTCTCCAAGGATGAGTATATTATTGTTATTGAGTATATATTGGGGTCAAGTAGGTGTAAATCTAGTTCTGGGCCTGTGTTTACAATTGTTAGGGGGCTCTGATTGGGTAGATGTATTTTGAATGCCTGTAGTTCAGTGTGGGTTGTTGAAGGAGTGTCAATTTCTTCAAAAGAAAGGTCTGTACGAGTACCTAATGAGAAATTTTACCACAGCATGTTTTAAATAGTTACTATTATCAAGTGTGTAAACAAGATAGCAGATAAGAAAATCATTTTCCAAGAACTATAAAATATTATATTTTAATTTAGAAGTGGAAAAAAAATGATTTGGTCTTATTACCATATGTTTGTAATCTATAATCCAAATTTTGATTTATTATTTTGATCAATACTCCTAAGATGTTAAAACTATGGTGCAATTAAATTTTATATTTTTTAAACTTAAGTGCGAGTCATGTTGAAGGGCTACAAGTAAAGCACTCAGCACACACTACTTAAATAACTCATTTTTACATCTTTTAAAAGAGAGAGACACAATGTATAAAGAATGGGTAACTATATTAAAAATACTAAATCTACACATTAAAAAATCAAATTTATAAATATTGTTGCGTTGTTGTGGTTGAAAAAGAATAACTTCCGTGAGTACAAAGGATCTTTAGGACTTTATTTAAGCCTAATCGATAAAATAATTACAGAAGAGTACAAAAATAAAACAACAATAAAGAAAACAGCAGTTACAAACTCACCAACTGCAGCACAGTGAAGGAAAGCAGGAGCAGAACAGGAGACAGAAGTTGGTAGAACCTTCTGGAATCTTCCAAGTACACCGGTGTCGGCGGTAAGCAGCAGTCCGACCTCTTGAGACAGCAGCTTGCTTGGAGTACACCACGTAGCTTCGTTCTTCGACTCTCTTGCATGAGTTCCTCATCCCTATATATCCCTGAGTAGATCTTTCCAGAACGGTCATGGTTGGTTAGCCAATCAGAAAGCCGCCAGGCTTTAGCATTGCGCAATTGCTACTGATTGGCCAATCAGTTGTTCTCGATTTTTCTACATTTTTCTAGAACGTTCTAAAACATTCTCTTCTAGAATGTGCCTTTTTTTTTTACGTAACAATATGATACAAGAAAATAAGACCTAATCCAAATAAATTAATAGTGTGTGAAGTTTCGGTAACAGCGTTGTTACCATTAACATGAAACGTCACACACTATTAAATTATTTGGATTAGGTCTTATTACCTTGTAACTATAATCTTAAATTCAAATTATGCTTTATCATTTTATAAATACAGTTAAACCTGTCTATAGCGCCCCCTCTAAATAGCGCCTTCCTTTCTATAGCGCCCGATTTTAAATTCTGCTCTTGTAGAACATAGAAGGGACACAGGACACAATAATTTCAATTTAGAAAACCCAAGAACACTGGATTATGAAAAAAATTACTACAAAAGACAATTCAAAAAAGCCTATTTCATCCAAAAGACATGTGCTTCAATTAATAAAATGGAAGAAAGAGGAAATATAAATTATATTTACAGATATGCCTTTAATTATATATATTTTTAAAAATCCACTTTTAATTCTAAGAATATTTCAAGTTGTCTTAAAAAACTATTTTTCCTTATCTGTTATCTTGTTCTTTCTTCAACATGAACTGCCACTGATTACTAGAACAGCAATAGACCAATCCATACAAGGTGACTGGGCGAGAATCAATAATACAAAACTATATCCTCACTATAGAAACCTGAAGAAAACATCCCTTCCTGAAGGATATCTGTCGGACAATCTTCCATTCATTGTTTAAACGACACATTGCCCAACTGCGAGTACTTTACACATTCTTCCGGGAAAATCACAAGAACATTTTTGGAGAAGCGTAACTGTTATGTAAGCTCTGTAAGCAGAAAATGAACTCCGAAATATCTCACTATTTTTTCCACTTTACAAGAATTTCAGATGAAAGAAAAACATTTATTTCGAAACAGGATAATAGATTCCCGGACACAGTTGAGGATATCTTAACAAACTACATAACAGATAGAAAGTTTTCACTGGATCTATGTGGGTTTTACAAGGCAGTGAATAAAAAGGCATCGTTACTGTTACCTTGAATTGAGTGAATGTGTATATATGTGTATATAAATATTATTATTTTATATATATATATATTTTTTGTTCACTTCTTTATCTCTTTCTTACTTTGCTTCTTGGATCCTGCAGTGAGTCTTTTGTAAGACTTTGGGTCTTAATAGGGGCTTTTGTTGTTATGTTGTATATTTGTATGTGTATGTATATATCATACTTACATAATCTTTCTTTTTCTTCTTCTGTATATTCTCCACTTTCACAGACCTATCTCTCTTGTAATCTCGGGGAGAATCCTCTATAAGACCAGTGTGTCTTAATAAAGGCTTTTGTGTGTGTGTGTATCTGTTATCTTGTTTAAACACTTGATAACAGTACTATTTAATAACTTGCTGTGACATTTTTTCTCATTTTTCTTTTGTCTGATGATGGTGACAATGTTGTTGCTGAAACGTCACACACTAATAAATTATTTGGATTAGGTCTTATTTTCTTTTATTAGAATTCTTGTTTAGAAAGGATTTTTGTAAATAGCGGCCAATTTGCTCGTCTTTCATTAAATTTCCATGTATTCCATGTATCATTGTAGCCGTTATGTGGCAGTGTCCAAACGTGTAATTAGGCTTGGTCATGTGTTTTTCAAATTATTATTATCCCTAGTACACGTGGTACAGGCCAGGATAATCATGGTGGGTAATAGTAGGTGACTGCTTTTACTGTAAGTGCACCACATATCCACACATGTGAAAAGCAGTTCGACTTTTACACTTACAAATGTGACAGAGCCCTGTTTAATTACTTGCACTCACTGGTGGGATTGGACTTTTGCAAGAAGCCTTTTGAATTGGAGCATTTTTTTTTTTCAAATTATAAAAAAAAAGTGCTCAATGCGGGATTTGATCCAGGGTCCTAGCGTTCGAAAACCAACAGTTTAGACCACACTTGTTTTAACAACAACCAGCAGTGTGCAGCACTACTTCATCTTGATAGAGGTTGATGTAATAATACAGCAGCCAGCCAATGTCTGAGGTGTTACACATTGACACTTACAACGAGAATGAGCATCCATCTTGGAAAAATGATCTAATTCCTGAGATACCACTAATTTATAATCCATTTATCAAGTAGGCCAAGATTAAAAAAATAAACATATAATACACATTTGGAACTAGCATGTTTATTTATTGATGTGGATAACTTTTGGGATATCCAATCTCTTCAGTAGGTCTTTAAAATAATGCACAATGCTTCAAAGGTCTTTGGTCCAAAATGTTTTTTTAGCATTGAGCAATGTTTCAAAGACTAGTGAAAGGAAAGAAGTCGAAAGTCAACCATGCAGATACCAATAAAGTAAAATATCGCTTTCAAACATGTATTGATTCAATTTACCCACTTGATGAACTTGATTTTCGATTGAATTGAAATTAATAAGTATTATTACTGTTTTGGGGAACTAAACATTATAAAGGAGTGACAATACATCCAGATGGCACAAGAACCTATAGGACAGTAATAATTGTCCTGGTGTGGAACTAACACCTACCCACATATTCTCATGTCCAGCAATGGCTGCAACCTTGCAGAAAATTGACATGGACACAGAACAGCATCTTCACACACCCAAGATAGAGGACATTGCAACTGATGTGATAGAGTTGCATGGGGACATCCGAGGCTCTTCATTGGACACGACAACAACAACAAAAATTGACACAGAGCAGCAGCTTTACACACCCAAGATAGAGGACATTGCTACTGCTGTGATAGAGATGTATGGAGACATCTGAGGGAGGCTCTTAATTGGACACGACAACAACAACAGAAATTGACCCAGAGCAGCAGCTTTACACACCCAAGATAGAGGACATTGCTTCTGCTGTGATAGAGATGTATGAAGACATCTGAGGCTCTTCATTGGACACGACAACAACAACAGAAATTGACCCAGAGCAGCAGCTTTACACACCCAAGATAGTGAACATTGCTACTGCTGTGAAAGAGATGTATGGAGACATCTGAGGCTCTTCATTGGATACGACAACAACAACAGAAATTGACCCAGAGCAGAAGCTTTACACACCCAAGATAGAGGGCATTGCTACTGCTGTGATAGAGATGTATGGAGACATCTGAGGCTCTTCATTGGACACGATCACAACAACAGAAATTGACCCAGAGCAGCAGCTTTACACATTCAAGATAGTGAACATTGCTACTGCTGTGATAGAGATGTATGGAGATATCTGAGGCTCTTCATTGGACACGACAACAACAACAGAAATTGACCCAGAGCAGCAGCTTTACGCACTCAAGATAGTGAACATTGCTACTGCTGTGATAGAGATGTAATGGAGACATCTGAGGCTCTTCATTGGACACGACAACAACAACAGAAATTGACCCAGAGCAGCAGCTTTACACACCCAAGATTGAGGACATTGCTACTACTGTGATAGAGATGTATGGAGACATCTGAGGCTCTTCATTGGACACGACAACAACAACTCTACTTCGTAAGGCTGGCTATACTGAAAGAGTTTTGTCCTCCACGATACAATTCATTTTATTTAGAAGAGTATGCTATTCTGGCCCAACTCTCCTCTAGTTCATGATGTGATATTTACCAGTGACGATTTGTAAAATGTTTCATCCACAACAATGCCCCGGATAAAACTCAAGAACAAGTCCTCTGCATTTTCTTACCATATTTGTTAAAACCACATTTCCTCTCTGAATTTCCTATGGTATGATTTGAAAGGTGGTATAGTTGAATGTAATTTAAATATGCATATGTATTTTAGTCATCTCATTAGTAACTCCACCTTTGCCGGTCCCAAGCCCTGATGAAAAAGGAGGAGGGGAAGCAGTAACAAGCTCACTAAAAAACCTGGGCTCAGCTGGCCCGGCTGATAGTACCCTGTAAGGGTTCCTAATCCAGGGATACAGGATGAGCAGCGTTTGTACTACATGTTAGGAGCGGCTGAACATGGTGTCTGTTCCTCATGTCAGAGGCGGCCATTTCTTTTGGAGCTAAGTCAGCTTGCCACTGAATAGTGCTCCCAGTCTTAATGACAAAAGCAGATGCAATCTACTTCACCCAATCATGATGGTTGTCAACAGACACCATCAACAAGCTTGACACCCTAATATGATTGAGTGGAGATAAGAAAGAAGAAGAAGATCTCATCAGCAAGCTCTAATCAAATTTTAATAACTTCCAGCTTGTAATTTCATGGTTCTGTTATTGCAACAACTTTGTTTAAAATTCTCAGTGACCACATTGTTCAGTCCCCATGGCAACCTTTGTTCAAGCTTTATCGGCCATTGTTCATTTCCTATTGCATATTTATTATTTCGTTAATTATTAATTTTCGTGGAAACCTCCCTTTTTTAAAATTCTCTATGAGCCATTGTAAAGTCCTCTTAGCTACCTTTGCATAAACTCCTTATTGACCATTGTCCATTTCCTATAGCTACCTTTGTTCAAATTCTTACCTGCCCATTGTTCATGGCAACTTTGTTCAAGCTCCTTATTGGCCATTGTCCATGTTGTTTATGTTGTTTTGATCATTTAATCACGCAGAATGCAACTGAACTAAGTGTTTATTTATTAACATCCATTTATTATAACTTGGTTATATATCTAAGAGTGTTTACAAGTCGAGTCGGCAGTGTTGCCGGATCAATCATAACATGTTTCCTTTAAACAAAAATAAAAAAGGATTGCAGTTCTCCTAGTCTCTATAACGCAAAGGTTTTCTCACTGTTCTACCACTGCGGGTTCGCACACTAGGAGAAGTAGATGATTCTTCACCTTTCTTGGCAATGTCCTCACTTGGATCATATGCTCTTCTGTTTTCGGAAGTGGGTCTTCCGTGATCTTGTATGTTGTCATCTATGGCTGTCCCTGCTTGAGATCCAGGAATGCTTGGACTTTGACTTGTTGGGGCAGAATCTTCTACACTGAACTTTCTCGGTCTAAGGTGAGACCTGTTCCTGCGGTATTCAGATCCACTTGGTGTTTTCACCATATATGAGCGTGGAGTTTCATGCTTTGCGGTCACTGTTGCCAGAACCCATTTTCTATGCCTTTCCTTCAACATGATGTTGTCTCCTACTTCCAAAGGTCTCAAAATTCTCTTTGGACTTCCTGCATACTTTTGTTGATGGTCTCTCAATTTTGGTAATTCTTTGTTGTGTCAAACAGTGGTTTCAACTGTTGTCGGGTGTATGTCGAAAGAGTTCTCACAGATATTCCCATAAGCATTTGGGTCGGAGATGGCAAGTCATACTTAGGTGTGTTGTTGAACTCCATCAAAGCCAGATTGGGATCTCTTCCTGACTTCACAGCTTTAATTATCAGTCCTTTGATGGTTTGAATTGTCCTCTCAACTTGTCCATTAGATCTTGGATATTTGGGACTGGAGGTTTGGTGTTTGAATTCATATTTCTGAGCAAAATTTTTGAATCCAGTAGAGTTAAAAGGGGGTCCATTATCCGAAACTAGAGTTCTTGGAATTCCATGAGTCCTGAAAATGGTTTTCAACTGCATGATGGTTTCGGTTTCTCTTTTGCTTGATAATTTCCGGATTTCAACAAACTTTGAGTGGTAATCGACAACCAAGATGGAACTGGTTCCACTCACCTCCATGAAATCTACAGCAATTTTTTCCCATGGAAATTCAGGGATTTCATGAGCTATTCTTGACTCCTCAGGATTCTTTCTTGAATATTCCTGACATGTTCTGCACTTTTCCACTTCATTTTCTACTTGTGTTATCATGCCTGGCCAGTAAAATGCTGATCTTGCTTTTTCTTTGGAAGCTGCTATGCCCTGGTGTGATGAATGAACAACCTGCAGGATTTCTTTTCGAAGAGTCGATGGCACCACGATGCAATTTCCTTTGTAAACAATTCCGTCACTCACATGAATTTCATCTTGAAATTGCCAGTAGGGTTTTGCTTCATCACAGACCTTAGTTTTATATTTCGGCCATCCATTCTTCGCATACTCTATTAGTTGTATCAAGGTGTGGTCCCCATGAGTTTCCTTTTGTAGTCTCTTTATTTTTTCATCTGTGGTAACCAGCAACATGTGCACTGATTCAGTTTGACCTTCTAAATAGCTTGTGTCCACCTCATCTTTTAATGGATCTCTAGACAGATGGTCAGCTACAAACATGTTTTTCCCTGGTGTAAACTTCAAAGATATTTGAAATCTCATGAGACGTAAGACCATTCTTTGCAGTCTTGGGGAAAGCTTTTCTAAAGGTTTCTTAACAATACTCAGGAGAGGTTTGTGGTCAGTTTCCACAATAACATCATTTCCCCAAATATAGTACTGGAAGCGTTCACATCCAAAGACTATAGCCAAAAGTTCTTTCTCTATCTGTGCGTATTTTCTTTGAGTTGCATTCAGGCTGAAGGACGCATACTCAATTGCTTGTCCCCCTTGCATGAGCACTGTACCAATACCATATTGGCTTGCATCAGATGAAATGGTGATTGGCTTGGTTGGGTCAAAAAATGTCAATATTGGAGCATTCGAAACCATATCCTTGAGTTTTTCAAAACAATCATTTTCTTCACCTCCAAATTTCCATTCACTCCTGTTGCTTATCAATTTCCTTAGAGGTGCAGTCTTGTCAGAAAGATTAGGAATGAATTTGCCAAGGTACGTTACCATACCTAAGAATCTTTGGACTTCAGTCTTGTTCTCAGGTCTTTTCAACTTTTGTATTGCCTCTGCTCTTGAAGCTTGAATGGCTATTCCATCTCTACTGATTATATAGCCTAAGAAATTTACTTTGTCGACAGCTATCTGCTGCTTCTTAGCATTGAGCTTGACATTGTTTTCTTCCAACCTTCGAAGAACTGTTTCAAGGTTTCGGTTGTGCTCTTCCATTGTGCTTCCATAGATCAAGATGTCATCCATATAGCAAGCAGTTCCCTGGAGACCTGAAAGAATATTGTTTATGCATCGCTGGAATACCTCCGATGCACTGTTCAATCCATAGGGAAGTCGCTTGAACCGGAATCTTCCAAAGGGAGTCGCAATGGTGCACAGGTTGGTGCTTTCTTTGTCTAATGGGACTTGCCAGAAAGCTGATGATGCATCAAATACAGAGAAAACTGTAGCACCTTTTAGTTCAGAAAATATTGTTTCAGCTGTTGGCAGAATATAGCGCTCTCTCTGAACATATTTGTTCAGTTCCCTGGGGTCCATGCAAATTCTGACATCTCCAGAAGGTTTTTGTACCACTACAATAGGGTGTGTCCATTCGCTTGGTTCTTCAACTTTTTCAATAATGTCAAGTTTTTCCATCCGTTCCAATTCTGCTTTAACTTTTTCTCTAATGGAAAAAGGAATTTTTCTGCTTGGAGCAATAACTGGAGTTGCATTTTCTTTTAGTCTAATCTTGTGTTCAATTGGCAGTCTTCCTATGCCTTCAAATATATTTTTGTGCCTGTTCAAAATTTCTTTTGCTGAATTGTTTTGCTCTGTTTGGACAGCATCACATTTCTTAATTAGTGAAAGCTTTTCAATAGCTTCTATTCCTAAAATTGGTTGATAGTATCCATCAGCAATGAAAAATTCTAGACTTTCCGTCTTATTTTTAGTTTTGCAATTTAGTGTGGCAATTCCTTTTATCTTGATTTCATGTCCTGTAAATGATGTTAGCTTTCGGTTAGTCTGAAATATTTCCAAACCTTTCATTTGTCTGGTGAATGTGTATGGCAAAGCATTTACTTCTGCTCCAGAGTCCAACTTGAAACATATTTCCTTTCCATTCACTATGATGGATTTTTTCCATTCCAAAGTATGGACTAATTTTGCTTCATGTATTGACCATACAGTTTCTTCTGTTTCATCATTCAGACTTCTGATAGCTGAACTTTTACAGAAAGCTGCAAAATGATTCATCTTTTTGCATTTGGAGCATCTTTTACCCCATGCAGGACAATTTTTTGCTCTGTGAGACTTTCCACACCTTTGGCATTTGAATTCTTTTTCAGATTCTTGATTTTGTTTTGGACTGTGTTTCTTTTCATATTTTCTTATTTGACAAATGTTCTGGTTGTTCTGCATGATCTTGATCTGTTGCTTGCTTATTTCATCTGTTTTGCACATTTCAATGGCTTTTAGAAGAGTTAAATTGGGCTCTCTTAAGAGGCGTTCCTGCAAAGCCTTGTCTTGTATTCCATACACAATGCGATCCCTAATTAAACTATCCTTTTGTGATTCAAATTCACATGATGTGGATAATCCTTTTAGTTCTGTTATAAAACTATCGATGGATTCACCATCCTTCTGGGTCGCTGAAAAAAATTTGAATCTTTCAAAAATGACGTTCTTTTTAGGCTCGCAAAAATCATCAAATTTGTTTATTACAAGATCGAAATTTTCTGCTTCATCTTCTTTTAAATGAAATGTGTTGAAAACTTCCAAGGCTTCTTCGCCAATAAAATTTAATAAAATGGCAACTTTCAGTTTATCAGGCTTTGTGGCTTTTTCTGTTGCTTCAAGATAAAGCATTAATCGCTGTTTGAACCTTCGCCAATTTTCCGCTACATTTCCGTGCAGGGCGAGTTCGCTAGGCCTAACAAAGTCCATGTTTTCTTTTTTTCACTAATATTTTTCAATAATATATTTATTTGAAAAAGTACTCACTTTTCCGCTGCCACCATGTTGTTTATGTTGTTTTGATCATTTAATCACGCAGAATGCAACTGAACTAAGTGTTTATTTATTAACATCCATTTATTATAACGTGGTTATATATCTAAGAGTGTTTACAAGTCGAGTCGACAGTGTTGCCGGATCAATCATAACAGTCCATTTCCTATAGCTACCTTTGTTCAAATTCTTACCTGGCCATTGTTCATGGCAACTTTGTTCAAACTCCTTATTGGCCATTGTTCATTTCCCATGGCTACCTTTGTTCAAATTCTTACCTGGCCATTGTTAATGGCAACTTTGTTCAAACTCCTTATTGGCCATTGTTCATTTCCCATGGTTACCTTTGTTCAAATTCTCACCTGGCCATTGTTCATAGCAACTTTGTTCAAACTCCTTATTAGCCATTGTCCATTTCCTATAGCTACCTTTGTTCAAATTCTCACCTGGCCATTGTTCATGGCAACTTTGTTCAAACTCCTTATTGGCCATTGTCCATTTCCCATGGCTACTTTTGTTCAAATTCTCACCTGGCCATTGTTCATGGCAACTTTGTTCAAACTCCTTATTGGCCATTGTCCATTTCCCATGGCTACCTTTGTTCAAATTCCAACCTGGCCATTGTTCATGGAAACTTTGTTCAAACTCCTTATTGGCCATTGTCCATTTCCTATAGCTATCTTTGTTCAAATTCTCACCTGGCCATTGTTCATGGCAGCTTTGTTCAAACTCCTTATTGGCCATTGTCCATTTCCAATGGCTACCTTTGTTCAAATTCTCACCTGGCCATTGTTCATGGCAACTTTGTTCAAACTCCTTATTGGCCATTGTCCATTTCCCATGGCTACCTTTGTTCAAATTCCTACCTGGCCATTGTTCATGGCAACTTTGTTCAAACTCCTTATTGGCCATTGTCCATTTCCTATAGCTACCTTTGTTCAAATTCTCACCTGGCCATTGTTCATAGCAACTTTGTTCAAACTCCTTATTGGCCATTGTCCATTTCCCATAACTACCTTTGTTCAAATTCTTAACTGGCCATTGTTCATGGCAACTTTGTTCAAACTCCTTATTGGCCATTGTTCATGGCAACTTTGTTCAAACTCCTTATTGGCCATTGTTCATGGCAACTTTGTTCAAACTCCTTATTGGCCATTGTCCATTTCCCATAGCTACCATTTTTCAAATTCTCACCTGGCCATTGTTCATGGCAACTTTGTTCAAATTCCTTATTGGCCATTGTCCATTTCCCATAGCTACCTTTGTTCAAATTCTTACCTGGGTATTGTTCATGGCAACTTTGTTCAAACTCCTTTAGGCCATTGTCCATTTCCGATAGCTACCCTTGTTCAAATTCTCACCTGGCCATTGTTCATGACAACTTTTTTTAAACTCCTTATTGGCCATTGTCCATTTCCCATAGCTACCTTTATTCAAATTCTCACCTGGCCATTGTTCATGGCAACTTTTTTTAAACTCCTTATTGGCCATTGTCCATTTCTCATAGCTACCTTTATTCAAATTCTCACCTGGCCATTGTTCATGGCAACTTTGTTCAAACTCCTTATTGGCCACTGTCCATTTCCCATAGCTACCTTTGTTCAAATTCTCACCTGGCCATTGTTCATGGCAACTTTGTTCAAACTCCTTATTGGCCATTGTCCATTTCCCATGGCTACCTTTATTCGAATTCTTACCTGGCCATTGTTCATGGCAAATTTGTTCAAACTCCCTCATTTTCATGGCTACCTTTGTTCAAATTCTCACCTGGCCATTGTTCATGGCAATTTGTCCAAACTCCCTCATTTCTCATGACTACCTTCGCACAAAATTTCCTCACTGGCATTTTCTTTTCATTCCCCGTGGCAACCTCAGTTCAAACTTCTCCAAGTCATTGTTTATTTCCCATTGTAACGTTTGTTCATACTCGACATGGGGCAGGTTCAGTAGGGTGGGCACCACCCGGTGGTTCAGGTCCAGGATGAGAAGTCCTGATAAAGCAGTTCTTGCAGCCGACAGAAACAAGCCAGCAGTTAGGATCCCGAAGACAAGGGATTCACCCAAGTTCTACACACTTCTAGCCACAAGTAAGCTTTCTTGACTCCAGCTCTGTGTGCTGCCTGATCCCCAGAAGCATGCAAACTGGAGTTGAGACTTCATGCCCAGGAGACCCACGCCACTGACGGACGAGCCAGAAGACCTCTCTAAGCCAGGCGGCGCGACAGAAGGACTCCCAGAAGAACCGTGTCAGCCTGCCCTGCATTTTGGTGATGGTAGCGTCGCTGTGTAGATAGCCGTGAAGATGGTAGAGTACCGATGCCAGCACCAGCCAAAATTTAGTATTTTTATAAATCGATATAAAGGTGAAACCATCCTTTTACTAAATGTGTAAGATGGCTGAAAGAGTGAGACAACTGAAATAGTAAGGTAGAAGAAATAAATAATTTTATTGAGACAAATAAATTAGATGGGATGTGCGAGAGAGAGAGAGAAGACCTCAAGTGGCTGAGTTACGGGACCGATGGAACATGGGTACCCACTGGTTTTTGGCCACAGGATCTGGGAAGAATATGGCTTCAGAATCTACGCGCTCTACAGGCTCGGCCGAGGGCCGGTAGACATGGACTGGAGGCCGTGCGCCTTGGTAGACGATGATGGGAGGCTTGTTGGTGCGCACCAGCACCGGCTGTTGGAACCGGCGTCTACGGGCTGGCTCCGACATGTTGCCCAACACATAGACTGGGAGGTCCTGGTAGGGCAGTGGGATGTACTCCACAGGGGGCTCGTCGCCATTTCCTGTAGCTGTGCCCCCTTCCCCGGCCTGAGGCTCGCCCCCCACCTGCGGGAAGTACGCCACAGGAGGGGGCTGCTGGGAGTAGAAGGAATTGGCTCTTGCCAGGACAGCCAGGGTCTGAAAGCACCACCAACCGAGTCTCTAGTACCGTACATGGAAAGAATTTCTCTAAAGTGAAGAGAGTGCGAATCTAAATCCTTCTGTATCATTAACCAGAGATCGCCTTCAAAAATCGCTTTGAAGCAAAGAGAGTTTATACAATCAATCATGAAAATTTGTATTTTTTTAGGCATACGACACGACCAAGGTAAAGATTGCCTTTTACCACAAGCCCATGATATAGAGCAATACTGTGTGTGTGTGAGTCGTTTTATCCATGTCCAACAGGTGTAAGTCATGTGTATCTTTGATAAATTGCTTCAGTGGATCTCGATTCTTGAACTTTATCCTTCATATCAGTTTTTGCACATAACAAAACACGGACTTTGTAAGCTCGTATTTCTACACGAGGCATTATACAATCTAAACTGCCGGAAAATACTCTCTACCCCCACCATATGTACTTGAGATAAATAATGAAAACAGCACAGTAAGAGAAGCAACATTATAATATGATAAGAGAGTTTAAAAAGATCTAAAATTATTCCTTCAAGAACCATTTAAAAAATTACCTCAACCAGCACGTCAGTAGACTTTGTTTAAAAAGGTTCAGGAATAAATTCAACTTAGAAATGAGGAAAATCGAAACTTCGCCACTAGGAAGGAAATGAAATGTTATTTCATGTTCATCTTTAAGAATGGGTATTGTAGATATAATCAGGAGGGACCTATGAAATAGATTATTTTACTACCAAGGTATTTTTTATTTAAATATTGATAAATTTGATACTTTTTATACATGCATTCCATATATTGAAGAAAATTATATTTACAAACATATAACCACCACTTACAAATCCAAATATTGTTTGCTAACCATAGCTCACTAATATAAAAAAAAAAAACATTTATACTTTAAAACCTATTTACCAAACAAGCGTAGCTTCATTTACTTCAGGACCTTCCATCAATCAAAGACAACCACAGCCAGACGCGGCTACTATAGAAACTTCCATCAATCAAAGACACCCACAGCCAGACACGGCTACTATAGAAACTTCCATCAATCAAAGACAACCACAGCCAGACACGGCTACTATAGAAACTTCCATCAATCAAAGACACCCACAGCCAGACACGGCTACTATAGAAACTTCCATCAATCAAAGACAACCACAGCCAGACGGGGCTACTATAGATACTTCCATCAATCAAAGACAACCACAGCCAGACGCGGCTACTATAGAAACTTCCATCAATCAAAGACACCCACAGCCAGACACGGCTACTATAGAAACTTCCATCAATCAAAGACAACCATAGCCAGACGGGGCTACTATAGAAACTTCCATCAATCAAAGACAACCGCAGCTAGACGGGGCTACTATAGAAACTTCCATCAATCAAAGACAACCACAGCCAGACGGGGCTACTATAGAAACTTCCATCAATCAAAGACAACCACAGCCAGACACGGCTACTATAGAAACTTCCATCAATCAAATACAACCACAGCCAGAAACGGCTACGATAGAAACTTCCATAAATCAAAGACAACCACAGCCAGACGCGGCTACTATAGAAACTTCTCTCAATCAAAGACAACCACAGCCAGACGGGGCTACTATAGAAACTTCCATCAATCAAAGACAACCACAGCCAGACGCGGCTACTATAGAAACTTCCATCAATCAAAGACACCCACAGCCAGACACGGCTACTATAGAAACTTCCATCAATCAAAGACAACCACAGCCAGACACGGCTACTATAGAAACTTTCATCAATCAAAGACACCCACAGCCAGACACGGCTACTATAGAAACTTCCATCAATCAAAGACACCCACAGCCAGACACGGCTACTATAGAAACTTCCATCAATCAAAGACAACCACAGCCAGACACGGCTACTATAGAAACTTCCATCAATCAAAGACAACCACAGCCAGACGCGGCTACTATAGAAACTTCCATCAATCAAAGACAACCATAGCCAGACGGGGCTACTATAGAAACTTCCATCAATCAAAGACAACCGCAGCTAGACGGGGCTACTATAGAAACTTCCATCAATCAAAGACAACCACAGCCAGACGGGGCTACTATAGAAACTTCCATCAATCAAAGACAACCACAGCCAGACACGGCTACTATAGAAACTTCCATCAATCAAATACAACCACAGCCAGAAACGGCTACGATAGAAACTTCCATAAATCAAAGACAACCACAGCCAGACGCGGCTACTATAGAAACTTCTCTCAATCAAAGACAACCACAGCCAGAAACGGCTACGATAGAAACTTCCATCAATCAAAGACAACTACAGCCAGAAACGGCTACGATAGAAACTTCCATCAATCAAAGACAACCACAGTCAGACACGGCTACTATAGAAACTTCCATCAATCAAAGACAACCACAGCCAGACGGGGCTACTATAGAAACTTCCATCAATTAAAGACAACCACAGCCAGAAACGGCTACGATAGAAACTTCCATCAATCAAAGACAACCACAGCCAGACGGGGCTACTATAGAAACTTCCATCGATCAAAGACAACCACAGCCAGACGGGGCTACTATAGAAACTTCCATCAATCAAAGAAAACCGCAGCTAGACGGGGCTACTATAAAAACTTCCATCAATCAAAGACAACCACAGCCAGATGAGGCTACTATAGAAACTTCCATCAATCAGAGACAACCACAGCCAGAAACGGCTACGATAGAAACTTCCATCAATCAAAGACAACCACAGCCAGACGGGGCTACTATAGAAGCTTCCATCAATCAAAGACAACCACAGCCAGAAACGGCTACTATAGAAACTTCCATCAATCAAAGACAACCACAACCAGAAACGGCTACGATAGAAACTTCCATCAATCAAAGACAACCACAGCCAGACGCGGCTGCTATAGAAACTTCCATCAATCAAAGACAACCACAGCCAGAAACGGCTACGATAGAAACTTCCATCACAATCAAAGACAACCACAGCCAGACGCGGCTACTATAGATACTTCCATCAATCAAAGACAACCACAGCCAGACGCGGCTACTATAGAAACTTCCATCAATCAAAGACAACCACAGCCAGACGCGGCTGCTATAGAAACTTCCATCAATCAAAGACAACCACAGCAAGACGCGGCTACTACAGAACCTTCCATCAATCAAAGACAACCACAGCCAGACACGGCTACTATAGAAACTTCCATCAATCAAAGACAACCACAGCCAGACGCGGTTACTATAGAACCTTCCATCAATCAAAGACAACCACAGCCAGACGCGGTTACTATAGAACCTTCCATCAATCAAAGACAACCACAGCCAGACGCGGTTTCTATAGAACCTTCCATCAATCAAAGACAACCACAGCCAGATGGGGCTACTATAGAAACTTCCATCAATCAAAGACAACCACAGCCAGACGCGGTTACTATAGAAACTTCCATCAATCAAAGACAACCACAGCCAGACGCGGCTACTACAGAATCTTCCATCAATCAAAGACAACCACAGCCAGACGCGGTTACTATAGAAACTTCCATCAATCAAAGACAACCACAGCCAGACGCGGCTACTACAGAACCTTCCATCAATCAAAGACAACCACAGCCAGAAACGGCTACGATAGAAACTTCCATAAATCAAAGACAACCAGAGCCAGATGGGGCTACTATAGAAACTTCAATCAATCAAATACAACCACAGCCAGACGGGGCTACTATAGAAACTTCCATCAATCAGAGACAACCACAGCCAGACGGGGCTACTATAGAAACTTATATCAATCAAATACAACCACAGCCAGACGCGGCTACTATAGAAACTTCCATCAATCAAAGACAACCACAGCCAGACGCGGCTATTATAGAACCTTCCATCAATCAAAGACAACCAGACATAGCTCTCCATCCATCAATTAAACACAGACCTATCAGTCTGGCCAATTAGTGTGAGACAAAAGAACGCCCTTGACCCCCACGTAACACAAACCCCATTTACAAACATCCGGGTCATCTCACCATGAGATTCTCCCAGTTCCTGGATCAGTTTCCGTGTCGAGTTTATGGGCTAAGTCCTTACATTTTACTTTACACACTTTTTGTAACTTTCTGGATAAAATATAAAAATACTTTTAAAAAATATATAAATACCTCAGAACACCGCATTTATTGGTCTTCATATATAAAGTTTATAAAATAGATAAACGGTTCCCGAGAGTAATTTTCCCTCTTTATTTTATATTATTTCGAAGCTTTCAAGAAAAATATAAAAGGTTCTCGAAATTTTATCGGTAAATAAGGAAAACGAGAAGCCTCGGTGGCTGATCACTCTCATTATTATTTTATCTTGGGATAAGTTGTTATATGATTTGACTTTAAATAAACCAGAAATTACGAAACTACAAGGTGCGTTCATTAATTTCCAGGACTGCTCTGTATCTTTGAAAAAAATAAAACAAATAAAAAACTAATTTAATATTTTTCAAAATATGCCCTTCCTGCCTCAATACACCCGTTCCATCTTTTTTTCCAATTGTCGAAGCAGGAGATAAAATCACTTTTTGAGAGGTTCCTCAAGGTTGCCTTCGATTCAGCTTGTATCATATCAACGTTGTCAAATTTCCGTCCTTTCAAGTTCATTTTCAATTTAGGATAGAGGAAAAAGTCATTGGGGGCTAAGTCGGGGGAATAGGGGTGGATGAGGGATCTGTATGGTTGAATGCTTGGCCAAGAACTGCAAAACAACATGGGCTGTGTGCGGCCGCGCATTACCGACGTGAAGTATCCAGTCATTGTTTTGCCATCTTTCAGGTCTTTTAAGGCGCACTGCCTCCCTTAAGCACCTCATTATCCCCACATAAACAGATAGTCCAGTCTCTGAAGATAATTCTTCTGTCAGATTTAATTAACTCCTTTATTTTGAGCTTGTTTTCCTCGCAACGAAATGATCTTGGACGCCCAGTATGCTGATCATCGTTTACCTTTTCCCGACCTTTTTGGAAGCGTGAAAATCATTCAAAAGTTCTTAAAGGGATAAAGCTGCATCGCCAAAAGCTTCTTTAATCAATTCATACGTCTCAGTAGCACTTTTTTTCAATTTAAAACAAAACTTAATGCAGATTCTCTGCTCTTCGAAAATGGCCATTTTAAAATTAGAAATGCGAACCTTACAAGGAAGTTGTTTTGTTCTATTTTTAGATCGGCGCGTGCGCCACGAGACTCGTGCTTTCAGTCAGGTGTGGTCGAATGTCCAATATTCAACTCTGTAAAAAAATATTTTCTCTAGCTTTTTATTTATTTTATTTTTAACCAGTCCTGGAAATTAATGAACGCACCTTGTATTTTAGACGCGTATGATTCTTTTTTTTTTTTAATAAAACAATTTCTACTACCCTTACTGGAATGGAAAAATTAATGGAAGGGCCTGGCTCATCAGTGGTGAACCCTCCCAGCGGTTTCGCCAGTTTAATCTACCATACCGCTGTTATATTTCATTTTTGGAACTTCCTTTTATAGTTAAACTGATGCTAGACTCTTGGAATGGGTATTTTAGATGAACTATGGACATAAGCTTTGAGGAAAGCAGAATTATATATAATTATAAATATATTTAAAAAAATAATCATACGCGTCTAAAATAGTTTCGTATTTTGATAACAGATGGCGCGTTAATGCATCACACCAGAAATTGGTAGGATATCCCGGTGAAACCGAGCTAAGACATATGTTATTCTTCTTTTTACGTAAAAAGAAATAAATAAGATGATCAGAGAGGGGATTCTATTTGCGAGGCGCAAATTGCCGTTCTTTTACCTTTTTGCCTTGTTGTTATATAGCTGAACATATTCTTAAATTTATATTTTAGGTATTTTATATATTGCATATGGACGTTGAATGAATATTTCATAGATAATATTCGTATTTAATATCAGATTTGACATATTAGAGGTGGTTTATCAGATGGGTGTTACTGTATTGACGTTAGTTAGTTCATCTCTCTTTGGTGAGAAATATTTGTACAAATTTCGGGCTTGTGTGAAGTTTTGCTCTTGTACAATGTAAGCCGCTTGTATGGATTAGAGATCTTCTTTTTCTAAAGAGTATATTCAGCAAATATATCATCTATGTATCTGTATCTGTTTTTATTCCTAAATCCTCCTGGTTGTATTTCGAATTGTAAATGTCTGTCTGCATGATTGTTTAGCAGCTAAGAGAGAAAGGATCTACCCAATAGGGTACGATAATTCTTGTAAAGATAGAGGCTCTGCCTGGCAGGAATCTACCAAGAAACAAACCGGCCACTTGGTGAACTGGTTCACTAAGGCTACCAAGACAGACTCCTAAACCGCAGGTCAGCTCGGGTAGTTGGTGATCTATGGATACGAGAGAATTTTTCTGACTAGATTTTAAATAATGTTTCTGAATATATTTCAGATAGTATCTCTTCTTTCCATCAAATTCAGTTATTTCTTTCTAAAAGTTTGAGTAAGGGGATCGGGAAATGGTATAGAACCTCCTAGATAAATTACTTATCATTGCTATATTTTATGAAAGAGATATATTTATAACTCAGGTTCCTGGAACGCAGAACCCCAAATACTCAGTATTTTAGGATTTATTGTAGGCCATAAGTCAAATAAAAGGGATAAAAAGGTGTTTAATACACTTTTGTATAGAATATTCTGTTTTTATTATCAATTAGTATAAATATTGTGATCCTATTTCTATGGTGTATGAATTTGACATGACATGGCCAGAATTAAACAAGTTCCTGATCCAACATGTCCACACTACCAAGAGGAAGATCAAACCGTCGAGCATGTCCCAGCTTTTGAACTACAGCGATTCCAGACATCTACGCTTCTTGGACTGTCCTCATTCAATGACATTGCCCTATTGAATCTATCAAGAAACAAACCGGCCTGGAAACACTTGGTGAACTGGTTCACTAAGGCTACCAAGACAGACTCCTAAACTACAGGATATCCCGGGTAGTTGGTGATCTATGGATTCACTCAGGAGTCTGGGTTATGTCACTACTACTACTGGATTTGATATTCTCGTGAAGGGGATTGGTGGAAGGATGGTCTAAACCGTTGGTTTTCGACCGCTACGACCCGGGTTCGGTTCCCGCATTAAACACTTTTTCTGATTAAAAAAAAAAAAAAAAAGAAAGAAAGAAAATGCTCCAAAATGGCCCCAGATTCTTACAAAAAGTCCAACCCCACCAGCGAGTGCAAGTAACCAAACGGGGTTCTGGCACATTTGTAATTGCAAAGTCGAACTGCTTTTCACATGTGTAGACATGTGGTGCACTTACAGTAAAAGCAGTCGCCTACTTCTACCCACCATGATTATCATGGCCTGTACCACATGTACTAGGGATATATATATTGTAACCAAGTATTTATTAATTTTATTATTTTTATTAACAGAGTGGTCATTTTCATATTTATATTTTGCTACTCTGTAACTTCCCCTCGTGGCTTATCTTTTGTTTTACTTTTCATAGTTTGTCCTTGCCTGAAATAAATTTTGTTTCCTCCTGAAGTTTTTGTCTTCCCTAATTTTCCACGTGGCATTTTGGTGGAGATGCTGGGTAAGTTAGGGAAGACAAACTGAAGATCGCCGAGAAGACCTTGAAGCCATGGGTACTGTGATCTACATTTTCGGAGACTGACTCCAGGATTCCACCGCTGTGCCAAAGCCAAGACTTCCCTCGAAGATGACGATGTTCCTATAGACGATACGACGACAAAGCCGCTCTTCACGCCGCAAGAAAAAGGACGCAAAGGTACTAGGGACAAAGTTCCAAGACTTCGATGGAATCCTTGGCAGAAGCACGTCAGATCCATGTCAGTATCTACAATAATTGCTAGCTGTGGGTCACAGCTCCCATAGGGAAGAAGCTATGTAACCAAGTATTTATTAATTTTATTATTTTTATTAACAGAGTGGTCATTTTCATATTTATATTTTGCTACTCTGTAACTTCCCCTCGTGGCTTATCTTTTGTTTCACTTTTCATAGTTTGTCCTTGCCTGAAATAAATTTTGTTTCCTCCTGAAGTTTTTGTCTTCCCTAATTTTCCACGTGGCATTTATTCTCGTGGTATTAATTAAGAGTTCTGAGGATGAGAGATCTTCATTTTCTAAAGAGTATATTCAGCAAATATATCATCTATGTATCTGTTTTTATTCCTAAATCCTCCTGGTTGCATTTCGAATTGTAAATGTCTGTCTGCATGATTGTTTAGCAGCTAAAAGAGAGAAAGGATCTACCCAATGACGTACGATAATTCTCGTAAAGATAAAGGTTGCCTGTGTCGTATATTTATACTAGCCGAATGACCCGGGCAACGCCCGTGTTTTACCCGATTGAATGTTTTTATTCAAATACTATTTGTTACAATTATGAATTGGCGCCTTATATAAATGCATATATTAGTAGAATATATAGTATTATATCTACATTTATGTAGATGTGACATATATATCCCTAATGATAATAGTACTTACATATGTACATAAGTATGTGTATATATATACACCTTAATAGTACAAAAGCTACATACCTATACTTTCGATATTTGCGGACCTATAATGAGATATTGTTAACAATAGATTATTTAAGGAGCGACCCGCTCCAACACAATAGTTACAAAAACCAAAAAGCGAGTGGGGGGGGGTGGCAAAGGTGGCGTGATCGTAGCCAACCAATAGGAGAGCGCCATTCCAAAAAAAAAAAGCAAACGGTGACAGAGATGAAGAATTATTAAGAACGCATGACGCTCGTAACTGTATATAGAATTATAGTTATTTTAAATCCACCGATTCTGTGATATATTGTAATATACAGGGTCCATTATGAAAGTAATGAGCATTTACTGGCAAAATACATTTATTGATCGTAATTTGTGCGAATGTTCAATTTTCTTCAAAATACATTCCTCCTGCATCAATACACTTGCCACGCCTGAAAGGCACCCTGAAACTCCTCGACAGGAATGCTTTTCAAGAACGTTGTAACATGGTGTTGGATGTTTTCCACGGTTTCCCAATGTTTTCCTTTCATCTCTCTCTTGAGTCACGGAAACAAAAAGAAGTCATATGAAGCTAAGTCGAGACTGTAAGGGGGGTGAGGGATCACCGGGGTGTTGCTCCGGGCCAGGAAGTTGGTAATGATGAAGGCTGTGTGACTGGTGGCATTGTCATGGTAGAGCTTGACCGTGTCTTTAATGTCAGTCCTCACGCGTGCGATCCGGCGTTTCAATCTCCTGAGCACCTCCAGGTAAAAGGCTGAGTTTACAGTTTGTCCCTGCGGTACAAACTCACAATGGACTATTCCTCGGATGTCAAAGAAGACAATGATCATCGTTTTGATGCGCAACTTGCTCATTCGCGCTTTCTTGGGGCGTGGGGATGATTTTTTGTGCCATGCACAGCTCTGCCTTTTCGACTCTTGGTCGTATTCAAACATCCTGGATTCGTCTCCGGTTACTACAGAGTTTAGAAAGCCCGGTTCATTTTGAATCAAATCCAACAATTCTTGACAGCGCAAAACTCTAAGTTCTTTCTGGTCTTGCGTCAACACTTTCGGCACAAACTTCGCACAGACCTTACGCATTTGCAGATCCTCGGTCACTATCCCATGTACCACAAATGTGGACATGTGTAATGTGTCAGCAATTTGCTGGATGCTTAATCGACGGTCGGTACGCAAAACTTCGAGCACACGATCCACGTTCTCGTCAGTTCTGGCCGTTGTTGGGCGTCCTGAACGGGGTTCGTCGGCGACCTCCTCCCGGCCCTCCTTGAACGCCTTGTGTCACTTCCCAGACTGTGATCTTGAAATGCAATCGTCCTTGAAGGCTTTTTGCAGCATCTGGAATGTTTCGGTTGCATTTTTTCCAAGCCTCACGCAAAACTTTATGGCGTATCGTTGTTCAAGCGAACGCTTCATCGCGCTATGTTACAAAAGTTGAAAACACACTTTAAGCGGAGGCATGTATCTCCACTCACACTGCTCGAACTCAACTGACGGCTGCATGGATTGAAAGGGCATATCCCTCCAGCACATTTCCCACGGTTTTACCGTGCTGCTATCTATCGTCGCGTCACAATAACATTATGCTCATTACTTTTATAATGGACCCTGTATAACTTATCATCATCATTCTACTGTTGTTGACTTGTAATTCTTGAGTTTGCATCTACTCCGGTGTAATATAATAAAAGTCATTTAAATAAATAAAGCCTAAAATATATTTCTAATTTTTAATCAACCTAAATACACCACAGCCTAGTGTATTCTTAAAATTAAAGATACTTCGACCAGTAAATCTTTTTATTATCTATAAAAAGATTTACTGTCCGATGTATATCTTAATTTTAAGAACTATGATAATTCTGTGAAAAAAAAATAGTACAAATGTGATATTGTACTGGGATAAGGTTAATAAATTACGAAAGATAAAAAGGCATATCCTTATCGTGCAACTGAGTTGTTGATTGTTGGCGCCCGTCTATCGGAATAAATATCAACTATCCGTTGATTTTTAATTATTCCAGAATTGGCCAAATACCCATTCTTGATTAATCACGCGTACGTGGTTAGCTTTTCTTGATTAATCAAGAATGGGTATTTGGCCAATTCTGGAATAATTAAAAAATCAACGAATAGTTTATATTTATTCCGATAGATGGCGCAATACATCATTCAGTTGCACGATAAGGATATGCCTATTTTTCTATGATTTTTCTGTTGATAATATTTATTTTTTGACGTTAAATTATTCATTTCCAAACACAATTAGAAAAGATGGATGTGATAGCACTTATTCTAAAAATTGTCTGTAAAATTATTTGGATGTTCGAGTGAAACTTGAAAAGTTTTGTTCGTTTCAATTTAAGGGGTAAGCAAGTTTACAAAGATTAAAACGATATATCAATCGAAATACAGTTAAACCTGTCTATAGCGCCCCTTCTAATTAGCGCCCGATTTTAAATACGTAGTACGATGTGATTTACATTAAAAGTGACCTGTCTATAGTACCTCTATAGCACTCTATTTTGGTGAGTCCCAAAAGAGGGCGCTATAGACAGGTTTAACTGTAATTACAATTGAAACTGTTTGATTCTATTGTGATGGCTGTTTTGATGTATGCTGCTCCAATTTGGGATACAGAGCATAAAGATTTATTGGATCATATACAAGACACATATATTCTTAGGTTCTTGAATTTGCCTAGATATACAACAGGATGCATAATAAGACCAGAAACAGGCCGCGTCTCATTAATAATAACAGCTCTGAAATTGACCTTGAAATACTGGCTGAGGGTGCTGAGTATGGATACAAATAGATTGCCTCGAATATGTTTAAATAGAATGAGGCAAATATCCTGTGCTACAGGTGCGCCCATCGGGTTTATAAAACAATTAAGCAATTTACTCAATAATAACGGATCCTCGTGGCTTACTTATTGTAATGATCCTGATTCACTAAGGAATGAGATCCCAGGAATATTAAGAACTTCGATAGAGCAAACAATACAAAACGACTTAACAAGAATAACCCAATCAAAGTTATATACCCACTATAGAGACATATATATACAACGTTTACCACCGAAGAATATTTCTTAAGTGAACTCCGTTTTCCTGTCATCAGATTAATCGCGCAATTTAGAACCCTTTCAATTTTTTTCAGAGAACACCATCTGATTTTAATGAGGGGCAAAGACCTGAAATGCACTTTCTGTGGATCAGGAATAACAATGGGGAAGTTGCACTACTTATTTGACTGTGCTGCTCTGTCTGAGGAAAGACGAAAACTGAATGATAAAACGGGGCAACTTTGTCCTTCATTTCCGGCACTAATTAATGAAATATCAAAGAATAGGTATATAGCGGTGGCGATATTCCACAGGATTATATCCCGGCCACACAGTGTTCTCCCCATCCCTTGTGAACTGGCGAATCCTGTATAGGGCGAGAGGCCCTAAATAAAGGTTTGTTGTTGTAACTGTAATTGCAATAGGTTTCTTTATTTAGTTAAAATGGCAAGCTTTCGAACGTTAGCTCATCATCAGGCCAATTGTTTCGCAAATTCCAACAATATATATAGAGGTGTAGGAGTTTAATGAGTTAAGAACTTATATTTAATATACAAATCATTACTATTGTTGTTAATTCTTCTCATCTTTTAAAAAATGCCATCATAAATTAGTAAAAAAAATCCAACGAAAACTTCGAATAAATTTTGAAAATCGAGAAAATTAATCAGCAAAGGGGGTTTCATTTAAATATATTTCAGTTTAATTAAATAGTTATTGTTGTTGTCGTGTTCAATAAAGAGCCTCAGATGTCTCCATACATCTCTATCACAGCAGTCGCAATGTTCTCTATCTTGGGTGTGTAAAGCTGCTGCTCTGGGTCCATGTCAATTTTCTGTTGTTGTTGTTATCGTGTACAATGAAGAGCCTCAGATGTCCCCATGCATCTCTACCACAGCAGTCGTAATGTCCACTATCTTGGGTATGTAAAGCTACTGCTCTGGGGCCATGTCAATTTTCTGAAAGGCTGCGACCATTGCTGGATATGAGAATATGTGAGTAGGTGTTAGTTCCACACCAGGACAGTTTTGCATGTCCTATAGGTTCTTGTGCCATCTGGATGTATTTTCATTCCTTTGTAGTGTTTTGTTCAGAGTCTTCAAATAGTTATTCTCAAATAGAAATTATTCTAAAGTTTTACTACAATATGATTTGATTTATTACCTCCCCAAGACCTGTTAACTGCCTCAAAGTGGCGGGGGGGTGACCCTGGACGGGACAGTATGTCTGGAGTTCTGAACTCCTGGTACCCAAGGCATGAAGACTGTCCCACTATGTCCAGCTAAATGTTAACATTCCTTCTTACATCAGATGTCCCGTCAACAGACATCTAAATACTCCAATGAATTCTACTCTTCACAATATGATTTCTGAAATAAAAAAAAATATATATATAAAAAATAAAAGGAAGAAGAAGAAGAGTGTCTCGGGGCCGAGACCTGGTGAACCAGTTCTATAACGAGAGACTGAAGTAAACTGGGTCAAAAACAAACAAATTGGCCGAGTGAGTCGCTAAGAGAGAGTCAATGGGTGACGGTGGTGTCACTGAGAGGTCACCTCGTGACACATTGAAGAGACCTGGACATCTTTGTGTCACGGTTGGTGTTGCAAGAGTATCTTTGTTTAGATTCGTACATTTCCTCATACACACACTCAATATAAACTCTAACGGCATTTAAACTAAACCTAATATATTATATAATATAGCTTATGATTGTAGAACGACATTTAAAAATATCCCCGCATATGTTTCTTTTGAATGAAAAATCAAAATTTATTTTAAGGAGAAATAACGATAATTTCTAACCTTAGGGATGAAGTAGGAAAGGATGAATTGTGAAGAGTAATGATAAACGGAAAAATAAAGTGTCCAGGGATGGGAATCGAACCCACAGTGTTCCGCTTACCGGGCAGATGCCATGTCCACTATGCTACCCTGGACATATTTCCGTTCGTAAATATTATATAAAGTAATTTATAACACAATATAATGCAGCTTATGATTGTAGAACGACATTTGAAAATTATCCCGCATGTGTTTCTTTTGAACGAAAAATTCGTTCGATTCGATAATTTTCAAATGTCGTTCTAAGCCTAATTTAGTTGAACTTGGATAATTCGAAGCCCAAAGGACCAAATTTTTTTCGAATTATCCAAAAAAAAATCGAATTAAAAACGGAAATTCTATTTATAGGAAATTCTAGGGACCAAGATAAATATTGGAATTAAAGATGTCTTGAATTAAAGATGTTTTGGAATTAAAGATGTTGGAATTATTGACCGATAACAGGCTTTTGTGGAGATTGTTTATTTATTATTGCAATCTAAAGCTTTAGGAAATTTCCGCCATTTTACAGGAGTACAAAACGAACAATAATTAACGCCATTAGATTCTAGCTAGTTAGTATCTAACGGCGTCCATTATTGCTCATTTTGTATTACTGTAGAATGATGGAAATTTCAAAAATTTTAGGAATGTAATAATAAAAGAAATTCATCTCCAGAAACCTTTTGTATTTTTTAATTATTAAAGTTTACCTTAATGAAGGTCTTCCCGCTGTACCCTTGAAATATTCGACTAAATTCTGGTCCAAGGTGACTAACGTGGCAATGGCACCCATTTTACACTGAAGAGCAAGATAGAGGACATTGCTGTGATAAAGATGGACATCTAGAGCTCTTCATTGGACACAACAACAACAACAGAAAAATGACATGCACCCAGAACAGCAGCTTTACAACACCCAAGATAGAGGACATTGCGACTGCTGTGATAGAAATGTATGGAGACAACTAAGGATTTTCATTGGACACGACAGCAACAGAAATCGACCCAGAACAGTAGCTTTACACACCCAAGATAGAGGACATTGTGACTGCTGTGATAGAGATGTATGGAGGCATCTGAGGCTCGTCATTGGATACGACAACAACAACAGAAAATTGACATGGACCCAGAGCAGCAGCTTTACACATCCAAGAAAGAGGACATTGTGACTGCTGTGATAGAGATGTATGGAGACATCTGAGGTTCTTCATTGGACACGACAACAATAACAGAAAATTGACATGAACCCAGAGCAGAAGCTTTACACACCCAAGATAGTGGACATTGCGACTGCTGTGATAGAGATGCATGGAGACATCTGAGGTTCTTCATTGGACACGACAACAACATAAATTGACCCAGAGCAGAGCTTTACACACCAGAGATAGTGGACATTGCTACTGCTGTGATAGATATGCAATGGGTACATCTAAGGCTCTTCATTGGACACGACAACAACAACAGAAAATTGACATGCACCCAGAACAGCAGCTTTACACACCCAAGATAGAGGACATTGCTGTGATAGAGATGTATGGAGACATCTGAGGTTCTTCATTGGACACGACAACAATAACAGAAAATTGACATGAACCCAGAGCAGAAGCTTTACACACCCAAGATAGTGGGCATTGCGACTGCTGTGATAGAGATGCATGGAGACATCTGAGGCTCGTCATTGGGCACGACAGCAACAGAAATTGACCCAGAACAGTAGATTTACACACCCAAGATAGAGGACATTGTGACTGCTGTGATAGAGATGTATGGAGGCATCTGAGGCTCGTCATTGGATACGACAACAACAACAGAAAATTGACATGGACCCAGAGCAGCAGCTTTACACAAACAAGATAGAGGACATTGTGACTGCTGTGATAAAGATGTATGGAGACATCTGAGGTTCTTCATTGGACACGACAACAATAACAGAAAATTGACATGAACCCAAAGCAGAAGCTTTACACACCCAAGATAGTGGACATTGCGACTGCTGTGATAGAGATGCATGGAGACATCTGAGGCTCTTCATTGGGCACGACAGCAACAGAAATTGACCCTGAACAGTAGCATTACATACCCAAGATAGAGGACATTGTGACTGCTGTGATAGAGATGTATGGAGGCATCTGAGGCTCGTCATTGGATACGACAACAACAACAGAAAATTGACATGGACCCAGAGCAGCAGCTTTACACATCCAAGATAGAGGACATTGTGACTGCTGTGATAGAGATGTATGGAGACATCTTAGGTTCTTCATTGGACACGACAACAATAACAGAAAATTGACATGAACCCAGAGCAGAAGCTTTACACACCCAAGATAGTGGACATTGCGACTGCTGTGATTGAGATGCATGGAGACATCTGAGGTTCTTCATTGGACACGACAACAACAATAGAAAATTGACCCAGAACAGCAGTTTTACACACCCAAGATAGAGGAGATTGCTGTGATAGAGATGTATGGAGACATCTGAGGCTCTTCATTGGACACGACAACAACAATAGAAAATTGACCCAGAACAGCAGTTTTACACACCCAAGATAGAGGACATTGCTGTGATAGAGATGTATGGAGACATCTGAGGCTCTTCATTGGACACGACAACAACAACAGAAAATTGACCCAGAGCAGTAGTTTTACACACCCAAGATAGAGGACATTGGTGTGATAGAGATGTATGGAGACATCTGAGGCTCTTCATTGGACACGACAACAACAACATAAATTGACCCAGAGCAGCAGTTTTACACACCCAAGATAGAGTACATTGCTGTGATAGAGATGTAATGGAGACATCTGAGGCTCTTCATTGGACACGACAACAACAACATAAATTGACCCAGAGCAGTAGTTTTACACACCCAAGATAGAGGACATTGCTGTGATAGAGATGTATGGAGACATCTGAGGCTCTTCATTGGACACGACAACAACAACATAAATTGACCCAGAGTAGTAGTTTTTACACACCCAAGATAGAGGACATTGCTGTGATAGAGATGTATGGAGACATCTGAGGCTCTTCATTGGACACGACAACAACAACAGAAAATTGACCCAGAGCAGTAGTTTTACACACCCAAGATAGAGGACATTGCTGTGATAGAGATGTATGGAGACATCTGAGGCTCTTCATTGGACACGACAACAACAACATAAATTGACCCAGAGCAGTAGTTTTACACACCCAAGATAGAGGACATTGCTGTGATAGAGATGTATGGAGACATCTGAGGCTCTTCATAGGACACGACAACAACAACAGAAAATTGACCCAGAGCAGTAGTTTACACACCCAAGATAGAGGACATTGCTGTGATAGAGATCCATAGAGACATCTGAGGCTCTTCATTGGACACGACAACAACAACCTTAATGATGCTTTTTATCATCATTACATTTTTTCGCTTCAGATTGGCACACTGACAGAAGTGTTCTGACTAATTATTATAACATAGGATGAAAGTAATGTGTTGTAGACATGGTCAATGGGAAAGGTAGAGACAAGATGATTGGAAGCATTTCTAATGTGAATCTGAAGGAGATGGAAACGGGCAGACAAGATCAGGATTTAGGAAGTTTTGAGAATATTGGGAGAGGTTTTGTTGAGATCACCAGATAATGAAAAAGGAATTTAAAAGGACACATATATTAAGATGAAGTAAATTGAGGGTAAAATGATTAAATATAAGAAGAAGAATTAGGCACGGGATGGAAGCTATGAAGAAATAAATATAATGTTTTCCTGAAAGTTCGTAAACATATTATTACTATGATTTATATTTTGCAAGTATTTACGATCTTTTGGGACAACCTTGTAATTCTGAAACTTGGCCCACCTGCTGATTGACCACCCTTGATATAGAACATCAGAGATTAAATCATTCTTCTAAAATAATTCTGTTATAATTTTACCAAGGTTACCAATATTACCAAGGTTGTCCCAAAAGTTCATAAACACTTGCAAAATAAAATAATAATCATAATATTCGAAACTATTATAGACACGTATGATTCTTTTAAAAAATTAAACAATTTCTACTGTCCTTACTGCAATGGAAAAATTAAGCTTTTGTTCATAGTTCATCTAAAATACCCATTCCAAGAGTCTAGCATCAGTATCACTATAAAAGGAAGATCGAAAAATGTAATATAACAGCGGTATGGTAGATTAAACTTGCGAACCTGCTGGGAGGGTTCACCACTGATAAACCAGGCCTTCCTATTAATTTTCCATTGCAGTAAGGGCAGTATAATATTTTTTAATTTTTAAAAGAATCATACGCGTCTATAATAGTTTCGAATTTTCATAAAAGATTGCGCGCTAATGTATCATAATCATAAAATGTTACGAACTTTTGGGACAACCTTATAGAAACTAGAGAGAGAGGTCTTTGAAGAATCAGATTGCTCAAGAACAGAAGAACAAAGGACCATGAAATTCAACAAGTAATTCTAACCCATAGAATGTTATTAATGTTGGAAAAAAAAGAATAGTAAATCAATGATCTTTAAATACTTTTAGACTGACAACACAGTAATATAAAAACGAGAACAAAGAAGTGTTGGTTTTGTTTACAAAATTAGTAATTGTAATGTAAATTGTTAAATGTTCTTTTCTCTCTCTCTCTTTGAAAATAATAAATTTAAAATACTTTCTTAAAAGGTAAAATTGCCTAATTCTTTAAAACCACTTCAGCTGTAAGTAAACTTGTTATTTGTTTTTTTCATTGTCTGAACCATAAGAGATTCCCAACATGGTAGCAGAGGTCCGTGGTTTTTGAATCGCGGTAAAATATATAGAAAATAAATAGGATAAAATATAAATAAAAACAAAAATGGCTGTCAGCGAAGATATCGCAAATATTGTGAGGCTTAAAAATCCTGAAAATTTTGATTTATGGAATTTTCAGATAACAATTATTTTCAAAGCAAATGTCCTTCTAGATATTGTAAATGGAAAATAGTTGTTTGAAGACTTGAAAGATGAAACTGGAAAAGATAAATGGAGCCTAAAAGACGCCAAAGCACAAAAATACATAATGTTAACCATTGAAAAGAATGTTTTAACACATATTCTAAATTGCAAAACTTCAAAAGAAATGTATGAAAAACTATTAGCCATTTATCTAAGAGAAGATGAGCAATTAAAATTCAAATTACTACAAGAATTTCATGGATTCAAATTTGACAAAAATACAGATATGGCAACAAATATAAGCAGAATGCAAAATTTAGTATTCAAACTAAATAATGTAAAACAAGAAATTGAGGAAAGCTTTGTAATTTCTAAAATATTGAGCATTTTGGCCAGACTACTTTAATTACTTCAGCACAGCATGGGACTCGACACCAAAAAGTGAGAAAACGTTAACAAACTTAATATCAAGACTATCACTTGAAGAAACTAAACAAAAGGTAAAGCCTGAAGAGGGAATAGCCATGAGTGCTAACTAAAGTAAAGCAGTGCTTTAACTGCAAAAAGAGCGGGCACTTAGCAAAATACTGTAGACTAAATAAAAAATGGTGTACCATCTGTAAAAAGACAAATCATACTCAAGACCAATGCTTCTTCAAGAAATCTCAAAATAAATTCCAGGAAAATATTCCTTGCCGAATTTGTAAAAAGACAAATCATGAAGAAAAGGATTGCTTTTTCAGAAACAAAAATGAAGAAAAATTGTCCTTTTTTGCAGGAGGAGACTTTAAAATGTAAAAATGAGGAATTGCTAGAATTCATTGTAGACAGTGGCTCAACAAGCCATATGATAAATAGTAAAAAGTTTTTACTAGATGAAGTAGATTGCAACTCAAAAATATCAATAGCAAAAAAAGGAAGAAACTCTAATAGCAAAATCAGTCGGAAAAATTCAAGGGAAGAAATGTGATCTCAAGGAGGTGATGTTTGTACCAAACTTGACAAATAATTTACTATCTGTAAGTGCCATTACCAGAAATAAAGGCAAAGTCGTCTTTGAAGATGAAAAAGTATTTGTCGTAAAAAATGGAAAAAAAAGTTTTAGAAGGAGAAAAACAGGAAAATGTACTCTATACAATAAATATAGAAACAGAAAATCCCGAAATTGAAGAATCTCACCTAACAGATAACCAAAATGAAGAAATGCTAAAATGGCACAGAAAAATGGGTCACATAAGTTTTTCAAGCTTAAAACAATTAAAATCTATGGTAAATGGAATAAACATAGAAAAAATAAGTCAAGATGAAATTTGTGAAACATGCATAAAAGCTAAACAGGTAAGAAAGCCATTCAATTCCATTAGAACAAAATCAAAAAGGCCTTCAGAAATAATCCATACAGATGTATGTGGACCTTTAGATCCCACTACCCATGACAACAAAAACTATTTTCTAACATTTCTTGATGACTACACACATTTTTGTCATGTGTATTTGTTACAAAATAAATATGAAGTAAAAGGATATCTAAAATAATTTATTACAGAAGCAGAAAACCAAATGAATCTAAAAGTTTCAAAAATAAGATGTACAATGGCGGAGAATATGTAAATGAAGATATAAAATCCTGGTGCAAAGCTAAAGGAATCATTATGGATCTCACCATACCTCACTCACCCCAGCTAAACGGCAAAGCGGAAAGATTAAATAGAACCCTGATGGAGAAAACTAGAGCTCTTTTGATTGATTCTGGCGTAGAAAAATACATGTGGGGAGAAGCTGTAAGGGTTTCAGCCTATTTGCTGAACCGAAGCCCTACTCAAGAATTAGAGAAAACCCCTGCATAACTTTGGTTCAACAAAAGACCAAATTTGTCAAACTTACAACTTTTTGGTTGTGAAGCTTATGTCAAAACCCTAAAACACGTAAAGAAATTGGAAGACAGAAGTAAAAAATATACCTTTATAGGTTATGCCCAAATGGTTATCGCCTTTGGGATGAACAAAGTAAACAAATATTTACAGCTAGAGATGTAATCTTTTTAGATAAAGGATGTATAAATAAAGAAGAAAGATACCTATTGTCGAACCAGAAGAAGAATCTGAATATCAACTAGAATTAAATGAAGAACCAAGTTTACCAGAAGTCTCTGAAGACAAAGAGGATATCCCTACAAAACCAAGTACTTCAAAATATAATCTTAGACCAAGAAGTAGTTTACAAACACCATCAAGATATGAAGACTTCTATTTAGAACGGGACGGAACAACAGAATCAGCTCTTCTAACTTACCCGGAAGCTATATCTGGTCCAAATCAAGAAAAATGGAAAATGGCAATAAAAGAAGAAAAATAGTCTCTTGCCAAAAATGAAGCTTGGGAAATAGTAAAAGAAAATGAAGCGTCAAACAAGAAGATTCTGACCTCTAAATGGCTCTTTAAAGTGAAAGAAGATGGCCGCTACAAACCAAGACTAGTTCTAAGAGGCTTTGAACAAGAAGCAGGCATTGATTATGATGAGACATTCAGTCCAGTTATAAGCACTGTCTCTTTAAGGATATACTTTGCTCTAATGGCTAAGAAAAAGTTTGTTTTTAAAACATTTGACATAAAAACAGCTTTTCTATATGGGTTTTTGGATGAAGAAATATATGTTCAATTGCCAGAAGGTTATAAAGGGAACATATGCAGGTTAAGAAAGGCATTGTATGGTTTAAAGCAAGCCCCATTAAAATGGAATGAAAGATTAAAAACCTTTCTCAAATCCCAAGATTTCATACAACTAAAATCAGAGCCATGTCTTTTTAAAACCAACAAAGGAAATATGTACCTTGCAATATATGTAGATGATGGTATCTTAATGGGAGATAATGAAGAAGAATTAAATAATATTTTAGAAAAGCTATCCCAAGAGTTTGAAGTTAAAATAAACAATGATCCAAGAACTTTTTTGGGAATAAATTTGTTTTTTGAGGAAAAAAAAATAAAATTTTACTTTCACAAGAAAATTATGCAAAATCAGTTCTTGAAAGATATAATATGCAAAAACTCAAAACCAGTACCCACTCCCATTACAGATGTAGTAAAAGAATTAGACAAAAACTTAGAAATATCAAATGATATCAAATTTCCCTACAGAAAAGCAATTGGAAGCCTTTTATATTTGACAAACAAAACTAGACCAGACATGACCTTTGCCACAAATTTTGAAAGCAGGTCAATGCATGATCCTACAACTCAAGATATTATAAACATCAAAAGAACCCTAAGATATTTAAATCACACCACCAATTTAGGCATATCATATGATGGAGAGATGCCATTTGAATTAAATGTGTATTGTGATTCTGACTTTGTGCTGGAGATATTAAAACTAGAAAAAGTACCACAGGATATGTAGTTTACTTATGTGGAGGTCCCATAAGTTGGTGCTCCAGAAAGCAACCTGTAATTGCCCTTTCCAGCACTGAAGCAGAGTTCATTGCTGCAGCAAATGCATGCAAAGAAGTGTCATACATAAGATCCCTATTAGAATAATTAATTCCAGATAATTTTGATATAAATCTCTATGTTGATAACCAAAGCACTATAAAAATTATAAAATCAGGCCAATTCACCACTAAAACTAAACATATTTGTTGTTTATGTTGTTCTTGTGTCTATTTGATCACGCAGAATGCAACTGAACTAAGTTTTTATTTATTAACATCTATTTATTATGACGTGGTTATATATCTAAGAGTGTTTACAAGTCGAGTCGGCAGTGTTGCCGGATCAATCATAACATGTTTCCTTTAAACAAAAATAAAAAGGATTGCAGTTCTCCTAGTCTCTATAACGCAAAGGTTTTCTCACTGTTCTACCACTGCGGGTTCGCACACTAGGAGAAGTAGATGATTCTTCACCTTTCTTGGCAACGTTCTCTCTTGGATCATATGCTCTTCTGTTTTCAGAAGTGGGTCTTCCGTGATCTTGTATGTTGTCATCCATGGCTGTCCCTGCTTGAGATCCAGGAATGCTTGGACTTTGACTTGTTGGGGCAGAGTCTTCTACACTGAACTTTCTCGGTCTAAGGTGAGACCTGTTCCTGCGGTATTCAGAACCACTTGGTGTTTTCACCATATATGAGCGTGGAGTTTCATGCTTTGCGGTCACTGTTGCCGGAACCCATTTTCTATGCCTTTCCTGCAACATGATGTTGTCTCCTACTTCCAAAGGTCTCAAAATTCTCTTTGGACTTCCTGCATACTTTTGTTGATGGTCTCTCAATTTTTGATAATTCTTTGTTGTGTCAAACAGTGGTTTCAACTGTTGTCGGGTGTATGTCGAAAGAGTTCTCACAGATCTTCCCATAAGCATTTGGGTCGGAGATGCAAGTCATACTTAGGTGTGTTGTTGAACTCCATCAAAGCCAGATTGGGATCTCTTCCTGACTTCACAGCTTTAATTATCAGTCCTTTGATGGTTTGAATTGTCCTCTCAACTTGTCCATTAGATCTTGGATATTTGGGACTGGAGGTTTGGTGTTTGAATTCATATTTCTGAGCAAAATTTTTGAATCCAGTAGAGTTAAAAGGGGGTCCATTATCCGAAACTAGAGTTCTTGGAATTCCATGAGTCCTGAAAATGGTTTTCAACTGCATGATGGTTTCGGTTTCTCTTTTGCTTGATAATTTCCGGATTTCAACAAACTTTGAGTGGTAATCGACAACCAAGATGGAACTGGTTCCACTCACCTCCATGAAATCTACAGCAATTTTTTTCCCATGGAAATTCAGGGATTTCATGAGCTATTCTTGACTCCTCAGGATTCTTTCTTGAATATTCCTGACATGTTCTGCACTTTTCCACTTCATTTTCTACTTGTGTTATCATGCCGGGCCAGTAAAATGCTGATCTTGCTTTTCTTTGGAAGCTGCTATGCCCTGGTGTGATGAATGAACCTGCAGGATTTCTTTCGAAGAGTCGATGGCACCACGATGCAATTTCCTTTGTAAACAATTCCGTCACTCACATGAATTTCATCTTGAAATTGCCAGTAGGGTTTTGCTTCATCACAGGACCATAGTTTTATATTTCGGCCATCCATTCTTTCGCATACTCTATTAGTTGTATCAAGGTGTGGTCCCCATGAGTTTCCTTTTGTAGTCTCTTTATTTTTTCATCTGTGGTAACCAGCAACATGTGCACTGATTCAGTTTGACCTTCTAAATAGCTTGTGTCCACCTCATCTTTTAATGGATCTCTAGACAGATGGTCAGCTACAAACATGTTTTTTCCCTGGTGTAAACTTCAAAGATATTTGAAATCTCATGAGACGTAAGACCATTCTTTGCAGTCTTGGGGAAAGCTTTTCTAAAGGTTTCTTAACAATACTCAGGAGAGGTTTGTGGTCAGTTTCCACAATAACATCATTTCCCCAAATATAATACTGGAAGCGTTCACATCCAAAGACTATAGCCAAAAGTTCTTTCTCTATCTGTGCGTATTTTCTTTGAGTTGCATTCAGGCTGAAGGACGCATACTCAATTGCATGTCCCCCTTGCATGAGCACTGTACCAATACCATATTGGCTTGCATCAGATGAAATGGTGATTGGCTTGGTTGGGTCAAAAAATGTCAATATTGGAGCATTCGAGACCATATCCTTGAGTTTTTTAAAACAATCAATTTCTTCTTCGCCTCCAAATTTCCATTCACTCTTGTTGCTTATCAATTTCCTTAGAGGTGCAGTCTTGTCAGAAAGATTAGAATGAATTTGCCAAGGTACGTTACCATACCTAAGAATCTTTGGACTTCAGTCTTGTTCTCAGGGTCTTTCAACTTTTGTATTGCCTCTGCTCTTGAAGCTTGAATGGCTATTCCATCTCGACTGATTATATGGCCTAAGAAATTTACTTTGTCGACAGCTATCTGCTGCTTCTTAGCATTGAGCTTGACATTATTTTCTTCCAACCTTCGAAGAACTGTTTTCAAGGTTTCGGTTGTGCTCTTCCATTGTGTTTCCATAGATCAAGATGTCATCCATATAGCAAGCAGTTCCCTGGAGACCTGAAAGGATATTGTTTATGCATCGCTGGAATACCTCCGATGCACTGTTCAATCCATAGGGAAGTCGCTTGAACCGAATCTTCCAAAGGGAGTCGCAATGGTGCACAGGTTGGTGCTTTCTTTGTCTAATGGGACTTGCCAGAAAGCTGATGATGCATCAAATACAGAGAAAACTGTAGCACCTTTCAGTTCAGAAAATATTGTTTCAGCTGTTGGCAGAATATAGCGCTCTCTCTGAACATATTTGTTCAGTTCCCTGGGGTCCATGCAAATTCTGACATCTCCAGAAGGTTTTTGTACCACTACAATAGGGTGTGTCCATTCGCTTGGTTCTTCAACTTTTTCAATAATGTCAAGTTTTTCCATCCGTTCCATTTCTGCTTTAACTTTTTCTCTAATGGAAAAAGGAATTTTTCTGCTTGGAGCAATAACTGGAGTTGCATTTTCTTTTAGTCTAATCTTGTGTTCAATTGGCAGTCTTCCTATGCCTTCAAATATATTTTGTGCCTGTTCAAAATTTCTTTTGCTGAATTGTTTTGCTCTGTTTGGACAGCATCACATTTCTTAATTAGTGAAAGCTTTTCAATAGCTTCTATTCCTAAAATTGGTTGATAGTATCCATCAGCAATGAAAAATTCTAGACTTTCCGTCTTATTTTTAGTTTTGCAATTTAGTGTGGCAATTCTTTATCTTGATTTCATGTCCTGTATATGATGTTAGCTTTCGGTTAGTCTGAAATATTTCCAAACCTTTCATTTGTCTGGTGAATATGTATGGCAAAACATTTACTTCTGCTCCAGAGTCCAACTTGAAACATATTTCCTTCCCATTCACTATGATGGATTTTTTCCATTCCAAAGTATGGACTACTTTTGCTTCATGTATTGACCTTACAGTTTCTTCTGTTTCATCATTCAGACTTCTGATAGCTGAACTTTTACAGAAAGCTGCAAAATGATTCATCTTTTTGCATTTGGAGCATCTTTTACCCCATGCCAGGACAATTTTTTGCTCTGTGAGACTTTCCACACCTTTGGCATTTGAATTCTTTTTCAGATTCTTGATTTTGTTTTGGACTGTGTTTCTTTTCATATTTTCTTATTTGACAAATGTTCTGGTTGTTCTGCATGATCTTGATCTGTTGCTTGCTTATTTCATCTGTTTTGCACATTTCAATGGCTTTTAGAAGAGTTAAATTGGGCTCTCTTAAGAGGCGTTCCTGCAAAGCCTTGTTTTGTACTTCCATACACAATGCGATCCCTAATTAAACTATCCTTTTGTGATTCAAATTCACATGATGTGGATAATCCTTTTAGTTCTGTTATAAAAACTATCGATGGATTCACCATCCTTCTGGGTCGCTGAAAAAAATTTGAATCTTTCAAAAATGACGTTCTTTTTAGGCTCGCAAAAATCATCAAATTTGTTTATTACAAGATCGAAATTTTCTGCTTCATCTTCTTTTAAATGAAATGTGTTGAAAACTTCAAGGCTTCTTCGCCAATAAAATTTAATAAAATGGCAACTTTCAGTTTATCAGGCTTTGTGGCTTTTTCTGTTGCTTCAAGATAAAGCATTAATCGCTGTTTGAACCTTCGCCAATTTTCCGCTACATTTCCGTGCAGGGCGAGTTCGCTAGGCCTAACAAAGTCCATGTTTTCTTTTTTTCACTAATATTTTTCAATAATATATTTATTTGAAAAAGTACTCACTTTTCCGCTGCCACCATGTTGTTTATGTTGTTCTTGTGTCTATTTGATCACGCAGAATGCAACTGAACTAAGTTTTTATTTATTAACATCTATTTATTATGACGTGGTTATATATCTAAGAGTGTTTACAAGTCGAGTCGGCAGTGTTGCCGGATCAATCATAACAATATTGATGTCAAATATCATTTTGTGAAAGATCAAGCTCAAAAGTTTAACCTGATATATTGTCCAACAGAACACCAAATTGCAGACATCCTAACAAAACCTCTAGCCAGACCAAAGTTTGACAAATTCAAATCCCTTCTTATGACAACCATTTAAAACATAAGTCAAGTGAAGAAACTGTTGAATGTGATAAGATCCCTGATTTAAGAGGGAATGTTGGGAAAAAAAAAGAATAGTAAATCAATGATCTTGAAATACTTTTAGACTGACAACACAGTAATATAAAAACGAGAACAAAGAAATGTTGGTTTTGTTTACAAAATTAGTAATTGTAATGTAAATTGTTAAATGTTCTTTTCTCTCTCTCTTTGAAAATAATAAATTTAAAATACTTTCTTAAAAGGTAAAATTGCCTAATTCTTTAAAACCACTTCAGCTGTAAGTAAACTTGTTATTTGTTGTTTCATTGTCTGAACCATAAGAGATTCCCAACAATTAAAACATCGACAGCAAGGTGTATAGTAACGTATTTAGTATTGAAAAATATAGGATAAAGCCAAGCAACAACTGGGCATATTGAAGTAATATAAATTACAAATTTGTAACAAATACTGGTAATGTGTTTCTTTTCAATAATTTCCTTACAATATTCATACTTATTTGTAACAAATAAATTTACTAGAAAAGTGTTTCTTGTCAATAATTTAATCAAATATTATCTCTACAGAGACCTTACTGCATAAAATTTCCTGGCAATGTGTTTCTTTTCAATAATATCATCAAATATTATCTCTACAGAGACCTTACTGCATAAAATTTGTAACAAATAAATTTACTGGAAATATGTTTCTTTTAAATAATTTCATTAAATATTATCTTTACAGAGAACTTACTGCATAAAATTTGTAACAAATAAATTTACTGGAAATGTGTTTATTTTCAATAATATCATCAAATATTATCTCTAAAGAGACCTTACTGCATAAAATGTGTAACAAATAAATTTACTATTAATGTGTTTCTTTTCATAATATCATCAAATATTATCTTTACAGAGAACTTACTGCATAAAATTTGTAACAAATAAATTTACTGGAAATATGTTTCTTTTAAATAATTTCATTAAATATTATCTTTACAGAGAACTTACTGCATAAAATTTGTAACAAATAAATTTACTGGAAATGTGTTTATTTTCAATAATATCATCAAATATTATCTCTAAAGAGACCTTACTGCATAAAATTTGTAACAAATAAATTTACTATTAATGTGTTTCTTTTCAATAATATCATCAAATATTATATTTATAGAGAACTTACTGCATAAAATTTGTAACAAATAAATTTACTGGAAATATGTTTCTTTTAAATAATTTCATTAAATATTATCTTTACAGAGAACTTACTGCATAAAATTTGTAAAAAAAATAAATTTACTGGAAATGTGTTTATTTTCAATAATATCATCAAATATTATCTCTTAAGAGACCTTACTGCATAAAATTTGTAACAAATAAATTTACTGGCAATTTGTTTCTTTTCAATAATATCATCAAATATTATCTCTACAGAGATTTTACTGCATAAAATTTGCAACAAATAAATTTACTGGCAATGTGTTTCTTTTCAATAACATCATCAAATATTATCTCTACAGAAACCTTTCTGCGATTTGATGATATTATTGAATGCAGTAAGTTCTCTGTAGGGATAATATTTGATGATGTTATTGAAAAGAAACACATTACCAGTAATTTATAATACAATATAATGCGGCTTGTGATTGTAAAACGACATTTGAAAATTATCCCGCATGTGTTTCTTTTAAACGAAAAATCGAAATTTATCTTTAAGGAGAAATAACGATCATTTCTAACCTTAGGGATGAGGCATGAAAGGATGAAGAGTAATGATAAACGGAAAAATAAAAGTGTCCAGGGATAGGAATTTGTTTGTTACAAATTTTATCGATAAATGGCAATTGAATTTATAAATTTAAATTACAAATGAAAAAGGCATGCAACGATGTGGAAGACTTTTTTAACTGAGCCATTAATGGTTGTAAAAAAAAAAAGAGGCTCTAACATGTAATATAATAGCTACGTCTTTTTATGGAGCTAGGCACGAACCGTTGAGCAAAAGGCGACAGTAATCTTAGCTTAGGAAATGGATCTCCGAGACACAATGTCTGAAATAACGGCAACAAAGATATCAATTAAAATCCATAGTATAAAATTAAAAAAATATCATTATGCCATAAATAAAATTCAATCAATGCCCATGGGCTTTTAAGAAAATCATATAGAAGTTTACTATGCAAATACAAACAGTTAATATCTATGGAAAATGATACAAAATTGTTTGTTTCATCTAATGAAAGAGATAGAAACTAAAAAAATATGGGCAAAATATTTCTAACCGTTCAGGAAACAAACAGAACTATTGAGAAAATATAAAACAAGAAAAGGATTATGCAATGGCAATAATAATAAAGATGAGGTAATATGCATCTGCAACAATTACTCGAAAAAGTTTCAACTTATGATAGATGAGGAAGAAATGAATTTTAAAAATTCAGGTGATTCTATTAAGGCGGCAAGGTAAGGCACGGTAAGGCTAGGTAAGGGCATTGAGAGAAAGGTAGACGGCGACCTTGACCGGCGAGACCTACCAAGGAGAGAGCCACGGGCAGCAGCATGGCGGCGAGTGTGGGCAGACAGTGGGACGCCAGCATATGAACGCTCGTCGTCGACCCGGAACTCATTATATCTTCCGTTTCAGGGTCATGGCGGGTAATGTATGGCTACATTACATAATGGGTCTGGCCTCCCGGAACTGTCTGGGAACTGGGCTACACCACGTGGAGTCCATTCAACCACTCCCAGGACCTGATGGTTATCGCTAATGTGTGGGGTCTCTCCCTACCTTGGTACAGCCTGGTCCTGCCATGATCCCTCCAAGGTCAATGATGCTTGAGAGAATTAAGAACAAGTTTGCCATTATATTGTAATGGGCATGCATAGATATATTGGTGGAACCTTACTGGTGTAAATCAAAGATATGGTTGTACTTTGGTAGAATCATGTTTGATAATAAACCATATATGAATTGTGTCGAAAGTCAATTCCATCCTTGTCAAGGATGCGTGCTAACTGTATATGTGATGGGTTGGAAGAACATTTCACCCTTGTCAAGGATGCGCGCTAACTGTATAGGTGATGGGTCGGAAGAACATTCCATCTTTGTCAAGGATGCGTGCTAACTGTATATGTCATGGGTCGGAAGAACATTCCATCTTTGTCAAGGATGCGTGCTAACTGTATATGTCATGGGTCGGAAGAACATTCCATCTTTGTCAAGGATGCGTGCTAACTGTATATGTCATGGGTCGGAAGAACATTCCATCTTTGTCAAGGATGCGTGCTAACTGTATATGTCATGGGTCGGAAGAACATTCCATCTTTGTCAAGGATGCGTGCTAACTGTATATGTCATGGGTCGGAAGAACATTCGATCTTTGTCAAGGACGCGTGCTAACTGTATATGTCATGGGTCGGAAGAACATTCCATCTTTGTCAAGGATGCGTGCTAACTGTATATGTCATGGGTCGGAAGAACATTCCATCTTTGTCAAGGATGCGCGCTAACTGTATATGTATGGGTCGGAAGAACATTCCATCTTTGTCAAGGATGCGCGCTAACTGTATATGTCATGGGTCGGAAGAACATTCCATCTTTGTCAAGGATGCGTGCTAACTGTATATGTCATGGGTCGGAAGAACATTCCATCTTTGTCAAGGACGCGTGCTAACTGTATATGTCATGGGTCGGAAGAACATTCCATCTTTGTCAAGGATGCGTGCTAACTGTATATGTCATGGGTCGGAAGAACATTCCATCTTTGTCAAGGATGCGCGCTAACTGTATATGTATGGGTCGGAAGAACATTCCATCTTTGTCAAGGATGCGCGCTAACTGTATATGTCATGGGTCGGAAGAACATTCCATCTTTGTCAAGGATGCGTGCTAACTGTATATGTAATGGGTCGGAAGAACATTCCATCTTTGTCAAGGACGCGTGATAACTGTATATGTCATGGGTCGGAAGAACATTCCATCTTTGTCAAGGATGCGCGCTAACTGTATATGTCATGGGTCGGAAGAACATTCCATCTTTGTCAAGGATGCGCGCTAACTGTATATGTCATGGGTCGGAAGAACATTCCACCTTTGTCAAGGATGCGCGCTAACTGTATATGTCATGGGTCGGAAGAACATTCCATCTTTGTCAAGGACGCGTGCTAACTGTATATGTGATGGGTCGGTAAAACATTCCATCTTTGTCAAGGATGCGCGCTAGCTGTATATGTGATGGGTCGGTAAAACATTCCATCTTTGTCAAGGGGAGTACTAACTATCTATCCTTTGAGAAAAGACACAGGCATCTTGTTAATAAAAGATAAAATTATCTTCCTCAGTGGAATTATATTCGGGAAAGGGAAGATGCAAGGTTACGGCGGCTGGCCAAGGCGGGAATATTGCCTTACGTGTGAGGTGCATATGTGATGAACTGGCTAGATAAATATATTGTTAAATGGATGACAAGCTATCCTTGAGGCCAAGAATCCAGAATAAAGTTGGGGAGAGATAGGTGGACTCCAGCTGTCATGTGTGAGGGACAGGCGCAAAAAAAGGCATTCCAGTGTGGGGAACAACGACAGTATGGTCACATCTGCGGCGAGTAGAAGGCGCGGCGAGTTTTCTCCGGACGTGTGGATGATCCTACAAGACGGTGCCAGGAGAGCCTGACATCGGAGCGGCCGACAAGGCGGTGTAGTCCAGGCTAAACGTATACAGTGTGGAGTGGAACGTTTCACAAGAATAACATCCACGGCGCCAAGGATCCTTCTGACGGGGAAGTTGAAGGCAAGTCCCACTTATTGTACTCCTTCTGTTTAGTGCGACGTATAATGAAGTTCTTACTTTTGCTGCATCCCTTCGAACTCACGTGTGTATCTTTGTGCTATTCTGATCAGACAAAGAACACGAATGGCATTTGGGTACGACGTAAAAATATCATAGTTATGCAAAAACCAGCAGTTCGAGAAAATAGTCAGAAACCTTAATGTGATTCTAAACACATCAGACATGTATTGGAACCTTTGAATTTGTTGAAATGTCCTTCGCTCAAGTATTTCTGAGAGAACATTAAAATTTTGATATCAGAAAAGAGTCCAGGAAGGGATTTTACCATGATCTTGGCCAGAACTCAGCCAAGAGTCCAGGAAGGGATTTTCACCATGAACTTGGTCAGAACTCAGTCAAGAGCCCAGGAAGGACATTTCACCATGATCCTGGTCAGAACTCAATCAAGAGTCCAGGAAGGACATTTCCCCATGATCTTGGTCAGAACTCAGTCAAGAGCCCAGGAAGGACATTTCACCATGAACTTGGTCAGAACTCAGTCAAGAGCCCAGGAAGGACATTTCACCATGAACTTGGTCAGAATTCAGTCAAGAGCCCAGGAAGGACATTTCACCATGATCCTGGTCAGAACTCAGTCAAGAGCCCAGGAAGGACATTTCACCATGAACTTGGTCAGAACTCAGTCAAGAGCCCAGGAAGGACATTTCACCATGATCCTGGTCAGAACTCAGTCAAGGGTACAGGAAGGACATTTCACCATGATCTTGGTCATAACTCAGCCAAGAGTCTAGGAAGGACATTTCACCATGAACTTGGTCAGAATTCAGTCAAGAGCCCAGGAAGGACATTTCACCATGATCCTGGTCAGAACTCAGTCAAGAGTCCAGGAAGGACATTTCACCATGAACTTGGTCAGAACTCAGCCAAGAGCCCAGGAAGGATATTCAACCATGATCTTGGTCAGAACTCAGTCAAGAGTCCAGGAAGGACATTTCACCATGATCCTGGTCAGAACTCAGTCAAGGGTACAGGAAGGACATTTCACCATGATCTTGGTCATAACTCAGCCAAGAGTCTAGGAAGGACATTTCACCATGAACTTGGTCAGAATTCAGTCAAGAGCCCAGGAAGGACATTTCACCATGATCCTGGTCAGAACTCAGTCAAGAGTCCAGGAAGGACATTTCACCATGAACTTGGTCAGAACTCAGCCAAGAGCCCAGGAAGGACATTCAACCATGATCTTGGTCAGAACTCACCTAAGAGCCCAGGAAGGACATTTCACCATGATCTCGGTCAGAACTCAGCCAAGATTCCAGGAAGGGATTTTACCATGATCTTGGTCAGAACTCAGCCAAGAGCCCAGGAAGGACATTTTACCATGATCTTAGTCAGAACTCAGCCAAGAGCCCAGGAAGGACATTTCACCATGAACTTGGTCAGAACTCAGCCAAGAGCCCAGGAAGGACATTTCACCATGATCTTGGTCAGAACTGAGCCAAGAGCCCAGGAAGGACATTCAACCTTGATCTTGGTCAGAACTCAGCCAAGAGCCCAGGAAGGACATTTCACCATGATCTTGGTCAGAACTCAGCCAAGAATCCAGGAAGGGATTTTTACCATGATCTTGGTCAGAACTCAGCCAAGAGTCCAGGAAGAAAATTCAACCATGATCTTGGTCAGAACTCAGCCAAGAGCCCAGGAAGGACATTTCACCATGATCTTCGTCTACAGACGATGGAAGGACATATATTACACTTCGATCTTTGTAAAACAATATTCAAGAAGATTCCACTATCTGATTGAGGTTAAACTCAAACAAAAGTCCAGGGAAGACTTTCCACTTTGATCTTGGGTTAAAACACAGACTAGAGTCCGAGGAGGAAATCCTAGACTACTGAATACTATATTAAGGTCCGAGACTACAGAATACTATACCAAGGACAGACTACTGAATACTCTACCAAGCTCCTAGACTACTGAATACTATATCAAGGCCCGAGACTACAGAATACTATACCAAGGACCTCCTAGACTACTGAATACTATATCAAGGTCCTAGACTACAGAATACTATACCGAGATCCGCATGGGGATATCTGTCTAACTCGTATCCAAAGATCTGTAGGGAAGGATAACTGGCTCTTACACGGGATTCGCCGCTAGGTGGCCGGACAATAAACAGCACGTGCAGCACCGCTCCGGTAAATATAGTTTATATTACTAATATTTCAGTGTATATTTGCCTTATACTATGAAAGGGATAATACTGTTACTCTTAATACTTGTGGTATGCAACACTAAATATGTAAATTTACTCAAGGTAACGCACTATGCAAAAATCTCAGTACGAAGGGATAATGATGGACAATGTGGTCTAAATATAAACTTACCATCTGGGAATATATCTGGTAACCAAAAAAGACTGCTATGTATCATTCTGGCTTTATTATTTATCTCAGGCATTGAACAAAACCCAGGCCCCCCAACCAAAAAGCAAACTACATTGACTGCGCCAGTACACTCAGGAGAGAGAGAATCAATAGATGGCGAGCTAAAAATGCTAATCTTAAACATGGCGGCGGAAATAAAGAGTCTAGGAGAGAGAATTGACATCAGACTTACCAAAATAGAGACTCGAATGGACGATTGGGATATGCGATTCTGCAATATAGAGGAGAAGATGACTAAATGTATAGAGTCTCAACAGGCTACCGAAAAATTGGCTTCATGAAATTCGTTAAAGGTAAATGAACTGGAGGCTAGAGTCGAATTTTTTTAGACGAGACTGCGTGAGCCCAATCTAGTGTTCTATGGTATTGAGAGGGAGGGTGACGAAAATCAGGCAGATTGTAACTTAAAGATTCAAAACATAATTAGAGATAAAATGGAAATCGGAGATGATTTAAAAATAACAAATTGTCACCGACTTTCACGCGGATCCAATGCACCAGTTCTTGTTGTGGTGCCTGATTATGCTGATAGAGCAAAAATATTTAAAAATGCCTACAAACTCAGAGATACTAAAATTTCGATAAGTAAAGATTATAGTAAAAATGTTAGAGAGCAACGGCGCATCCTAATTGCAAAAAGGAAAGAATTGGGTGAAAGGGGAATAAAATCGAAGTTAAGAGATAACAAGCTTTTTGTAAATGATAAAGTCTGTAAAGTGATGAATGGCCAAGTTGTTGATAGCACAGGAGCTGCTATATAGCAACAACCTCGTAGAAACAATTGTGTAAATAGAAGAAATACGACATCAAAATCACAAATTAATTCTCCACCCAACAATCAAATAACGGAAAGTTACTTCGACACAAATACATGTAAATTTGATTTTCAAGACGCTGACAATGCAAATTTTTCTGAAAATTCGCGAGACATCGCGGAAAAAATAATATGTTGGAATATAAATGGTTTCTATAGGATTCTTTCGATATTTCCACTCCTCGAGCACATAAAAAACTACGAAATTTTTGCTCTACTTTAAACATGGTGCCTGAACAGGACTAACATAACACTAAAAGATTATCAAATTATCGAATTACCTGCCACCAAAGAATCTGAAAGGGGAAGAGGGTCAGGGGGTATGATTGTCGGTTTTAGGGAAGGCGGGCAATATAGATTAGACAGTTCAGAAAAGGATGGCACTTGGTTATCTATTTTCTTATCAACAAACACAAGAGCCCTCCAACATGTTATCTGTTTGATATTTGTATACCTTCCTCCAAACCAAATACAGCTGCATAACTTAGATAAACTGTCTACATACATTCAAAAGCAAATAGCAGATGGAAAGGAAATAATTTTACTTGGAGATTTAAACATCAGAACTGGGAAGTTGGGAGGACTACACAATCCACTTAATTTCCAGCTCCCTCTAACATCGGAAAGAAGGGCCAAAGATCATATAATATCATCTCTGTCTGATAAACTTCTTGATTTCCTGGAAGATAATTCTTTGACAATAGTTAATGGAAGATCTAGAGGGGATAAAGATGGAGATTTTACATACATATCTGAAAGAGGCTCTTCGACTATTGACTATTGCATACTCTCACAGGGTTCACTGCAAATTTTACTGGACTTCAAAGTCGATGACCAACTGTACTCTGACCACCACCCTTTGGTTTTAACGATAAAAGGCCAAAACTTCAATGAGAAAAAACCAAACGGGAAGATTATAATATTACGAGATATAGATGGTCAGCCGAGGGACTCGCAATGTTTAAAATGAAACTGGAAGAATTGCGGGAAAAAAACATACCAGCCTCCGATGACCTTGTATACACTTTCAATCAGCGAATTTTGGAAGCAATGTCATATGCAAAAATAACGTACTCAATTAAGGGCGGTCCCAGGAAATCTAAGCCGTGGTTCGATAAGGACTGCTATGATATGAAAAAACTGGCAAAAGAAAGTCTGAAGAAATATCGTAAAACAAATAGATTGGAAGACAGGGAATGTTATGCTTCCTCCAGAAAGAAATATCTTGCTTTATTGGATCTAAAAAGAAAAGGCTTTGATAATGAAAAACAGGAAATACTCAGAAATGCTAAAGACTCAAAGACCTTCTGGAAAACTATTGCGCTCTACAAAAGCACATCTATAATCCAAGGAGAAATAGCTATGCAGGACTGGCTGAACCTTTACCGCGAACTAATGACTACAGAGAAAATTTTGAGAATTTTTAATTAACATAATGTGATTTCTCAGAACGATCCTATATTGGACTCAGAGATAACTAATGCAGACATATACAAGGAGATAGCTGGTTTGAAGAGTAACAAGGCTTGCGGGCCCGATGGCATCCCCAATGAAGTATTAAAAATACTCCCTGATTCGTACATACTGCTGTTGAAACAACTCTACAATAGTGTTATGACGACTGGAAAATACCCAGCAATTTGGACTAATTCCACTATACACCCAATCTTTAAAAATGGTTATAAGAACAGCCCTCCAACTACCGAGGTATTGCACTGATTAGCAATGTATCAAAGCTTTTCACTTCAATCCTAAGATCAAGACTGGAGGAATGGGTCGAGGGAAGAAGGGTTGTACCGGAAAACCAAGCGGGATTTAGAAAAGGAAGATCATGTATTGACCACATATTTACACTAACTACTTTAATCCAACTATCATTAAGAAAAAAAGAGGGGAAAACTATATGTCTTTTTTGTCGATCTAAGGAAGGCATTTGATACTGTACCTCACTCAATACTTTGGAAAAAACTTTACAACCTAGGCATAAGTTACCAATTCATAAGTACGATCAGAAGTTACTACGAACAAGCAACTATAGCTATCAGATGGAAGGGATCATTCACGGAAAGTATTAAGATAAACTCGGGAGTCCTCCAGGGAGAACGACTTTCCCCACTGCTCTTTATATTATTTATCACGGACTTAATCGAAATTTATAATAATTCAGACCTGCCGAGTGTAAATTTGCCAGAATTTGGAGATATCCATTTATTGCTGTACGCCGACGACATAGCAATTATAGGTGAGTCCAGGATGAACCTCCAAAAGAAGATCAAAATACTGAAAGAATATCTCGATGAGAACTTAATGACACTAAATGAGTCCAAGTCAAAGATTATGGTGTCCCGTAATGGAGGTAAACCCTCAAATAAGGATAGATGGTTCTGGAATGATAAACCCATAACAATAACTTCAAGATATATGTCATAATTTGTAAATAGCTGTATGCAACCCCGACCCAATATGTAAGCAATGTATGTTTCAAAGATTTAATAAAGAATAAGGTAACTGGAGGACAGAAAGCCTAGAAACAAGGCCTAGAAAAGAGGCTTAAGATTTAGCACAACCATTAGAAAAATTACAGCCAATTTTATGATCGCGGAAATAATAAAAGTTGAGTTGAACGAACTATTACTTCCTGGTCAGGTTAGGACATGTCTTAAGACAAAAGAAGTAGCGTAAACCAACCAGAGAGTAGCACCTCCGAAGGTCAGCCAATAGAAAACTGCCACGTCACACCTTTCCACCAATGGGAAAGGAGAAAGGTCCTCATGTTAAATCGAGAACCGAGGATTGTTAGTGGTTCACTCGCTCCCACCGAGACAGCACCTAGAAGAGTAGTTGCTCTTTCGCTCCCACCGAGTTCGGACCTAGTCTTCACTTCGCTCCCACCGAGATAGGACGGTGATACCACCGAGTTAGCACCTGGACCGCCTTGAGACCAGCTTGGAGCCAATCCCATCTCCCCAAATCTCAGATAAGTCAGATGCTTAATCATGCAATAGAATAATCGCTAGTCAACTCCGCTCATCCCATAGCTAAGTCAATCACCGCCATGTGATCAGATAGTTAATAGTCAAAACCCGCTCCATCTTCTCAAAAGCCTTTCTTTCCTCCAACCAGTTGCCTTCTATTTCAACAATCAATCGTGTCTCCTGGCTTATTTCCCCTGTGTGTAAACCTTCTCACTCAGCCATCACGACTGCGTCATCCATCAACAACAAACATCAATCACCCCGCATATAATATTACGATATATACATACTTGGGATTCTTTCTGACACCAACAATAACAACTACTCACACGGCAAATTACTTTAAAGGAAAAGCACTTACAGCAATTAACGCCACACACCCAATATTAATAAAATCCAAAGCAAAGTCAATAAATTTATCAATCAAACTCTTTGATACAATAGTGAGAGCTGTCCTGATGTATGCCGCTCCATTGTGGCCAACAGAGCATAAAGACTTACTGGACAGTATACAAGACATATTTATCCGCAGGTTCCTGAATCTGCCCAGATACACTCCAGGCTACATAATCAGATTAGAAACCGGTCGTATCTCTTTGAGTGTAACAGCTTTAAAATTAACCCTGAAGTATTGGCTGCGGGTGTTCAATATGAGCAGTGACAGATTGCCGCGTATATGTTTTAATAGAACACGGGAACTGTCTAATGCTTCGGGCACACCCATCGGTTTCATTAAAAAGCTCACTAATCTGCTTAACAATAATGGATCCCCTGCACTTGTTTCCTGTGATGATCCTGAAACGCTGAGGAGCGCGATTACAGGGCTCTTAAAAACAGCGGCAGACCAATCTATACAAAACGACCTTACAAGAATGGATAAATCTAAGCTATACTCTCACTACAAAGACATTCACATATCTTTCATGACGGAGGGATACCTTTTAGGGGATTTTCCTTTCCCGGTTGTAAGACTACTCGCACAAGTTAGAATACTCTCAAGTTTTTTTTAGAGAAAACCACACCAAGATGCTCTGCGGTGAGGACCCGATTTGTACCTTCTGTAATTCAAAACTAAAAAATGAAATCACTCACTATATTTTTGATTGCTATGCTCTGAAAGAAGAAAGAAGAACCCTTATGCTCAAAACTGGGCAACTCTGTGCTTCACTTCCATCAATAATTGACAATATGACCCAGAATAAGTATATTGCAACGGCGTTTTATGATTTCCACAAGTCCGTATCTCAGAAGAAGGCCAAGTGACACTCACTCCTCACTTTCTTACTGCTACTATTTTTGTGTTGTTTTTCTTGCTTCCCTCTTTCTCTTTCTTGTTTTTTTTTCTTTTTCTTCTGTATATATCGTTATTTCCTTTGTCTCACTGCTTTGTTCTTATGCATACCTCTGGTGAATCCTGTATAGGGTCAGTGACCCTGAATAAAGGCTTTTTGTTGTTGTTGTTGTTGAACTGGCTCTTACACGTCTCAAGAAGCTTCAAGGCAGAGCTAGACGGCAATGGTCCGTATTGTGATTTCACCGCCACTCTGTGTTGTGACGATGTTCTAAGTTTTATAGTGGGAGTCACTCACCTCTATTCTTTGTCGGCGGGGTTGAAGGTTCAAAGTTGAGGTGTCGCTGCTTGTAACAATTTTTAAAATATCCCACGAAAAAAATGGGGGTAAGTTATATTTATTAGAAATTAACAAAATAGGATTATTAATTAAATTAAAACCTGTCTATAGCGCCCCCTCTCTATAGCACCCTATTTTAGTGAGTCCCAAGAGGGGTAGCTATAAACAGGTTTAACTGTAATTAGATGTAGCTATACTAGGATAATCGGGAGATCAAAGCAAATCGTCGAGTTCGAAGTTGTTTACAAGTTTTGTCGTACCAGCGCTCATTCCACTCGTAGCACCACCGTCGGCTTCCTAATGTCTGCCTTGAATTCCTTCTTTTCCGACTGTTCGCATATCGTTATGTGATAGACCTTAGAAATATGAGTTCAACTCGTTTATTGTCCCATAGATGAAGTTTAAATGAGCCTCAAGTTCTCCTCGAGTGGTGGAAACCAGGCAGTCTAAGCTAAAGTTTGCATACTTCGTCTTTGAAAGCAAAGGTCGCCTCTACCGTCAAAACTGACTCCTAGTTAGCCATCTTGTTTTGGCGTTTATTTTAACAGGTGACCTTTGCTTTTATAGATTTATTTCCCCCCGGCAAACTTTCCATTCATACCCATTTTTAATTTGCTTTTTTTGCCATAAATAGATATCAAATCTTTTAATATATTTTCCTATAAAACATTTTAAAAAGAAGTTTAAAGAATTAAAAAGAAAACAATTTATGAAGGAGTAAAAGTAATTTTATTTAATAGATTTATTTCAATTCAAAACGCTATGTCCCCCTAGGGACACTTGCGCTAAATGTACATACAAATATAACAAAGAAAATATTCAACATGGAAAGATACACACAGAAAGCGACTTAGAAAGATTCATAAATATTATTTACATATAGAGATATTCTTTGAATTTTATTTACAGTTACATCATTAAATTTGAAAATATATGAAAATAAAAATAGATGAAATTATGTATGAGGGGTGACTTTATATACTCGGATGTTGCCATCTGTGTATCCAGCGTAGAGAGTTGTTCCATCCATGGACCAGGCTTGGGAGATGCAGTCTGGCTGGCGAGATCTGGAAGCAGTAACTTCAGGCCTTATCTCATCCACTAGGGTCTTCTGGTCCAAATCCCACAGTTTGATAGCAGGTCCACAAGTCGAGGACATGGAATACTTGGTTGGATTGATAGCCAAGGATTCAACGCTCTCGTTGTTGTCCATCATTGCTGAACATTTATGCTCTGTCGTATCCCACATTAGAATCTTTCCATCCTTGCTCCCAGATAAACAAACATTGCCATCAGGTGAGACAGCCAATGCGTTCACTTGGTGTCTATGTCCTACATATCTGGCCTTCAATCTACATCTCTCCATGTTCCAAAGATTTACTTGTTTGTCCCAGCCGGCGGAGACCAAATCTTGGGTTTCGTTAGGAAGAAAACTTACGGCTGAAACCCACTCTGTATGGTCTTCAAATTCAAATTTCCTATCCCCATTGGTGTTCCAGATTTTGACCGTTTTGTCTCTAGATCCAGAGGCGATTATTCTGCTGTCGGCCGACATGGACACAGACGTTACATCGTTCTTGTGGCCTACAAAGCGTTTGATTGAAACGCCAGCGTTCAAATCCCAAAGACGCATTGTCTTGTCCCATGATCCAGAGAGGGCATGGGTACCATTAATGCTTGTGGTACAATCACTAACAAAGTGACCATGTCCTTTGTGGCGTTTATGTGGAATGCCATAGTTGTTATTATCTCCAGTGATTTTCCAGATGATCAGACTTTTGTCTCTTGAAGATGAAATAATTCTATTGGGATGACTATAATTTGTTGAGATTTGAGTCACCCATCCATTATGTCCACGGAGAATGCCTCTTAGTTCCAGTTGATCAGACATTGTTTCTTATTTTTATATGACAAGTAATAAATTAAAAAATCTAAACAATACAAACTATGGAAGTAATTAATCCAAAATTGTTAATTCTGAAAAATAATGAAAAATATTTGCGAACACAGATTATTTTTAAAAACGCAGAATATTCATAGAATATATAAATTTTAATATAAGTATTATTGAAAATTTTGAAAATGCGCTGAATGAGAATTTAATATTGTAAAAACCTGTTAAAGTTAAACTTGTCTATAGAGACCCCCCCCCCCCTCTAAATAACGCCTTCCTCTCTATAGCGCCCGATTTTAAAGGTTAGAAATCAGTTCGAAGAGCATGAACTCATGGAATTTATTCTATCTGCTTATGTTGTTGCTTATTTGTTTAATATACAGTTAAACCTGTCTATAGCCCCCCCCTCTCTATAGCGCCCGATTTTAAATACGTAGTATGATGTGATTTACATTAAAAGTGACTTGTCTATAGCACCCTATTTTGGTGAGTCTCAAGAGGGGGCGCTATAGACAGGTTTAACTGTATAATAAATTAAATTATATTCTTATAAAATTCTCTGATTTTATGTAGTAAATTTTTATAAAACTTAAAAAACACATATTTTATATTACATATTATATTACACAGATTATAGCGTCATATAAAAGTCTTATTACGAAACTTGATATAAGCTGAGTTTCCACTTCATGATCCAACAGCAACAATGATCCCATAAAGTCCCAGAGTCCGGATATGACCAGGTTCAGAGTCCACTTCTCGAGGGGAAAGCTGTGAGGTTCCTTCAGTTGAGCGTCGTCTTCCCACTCGAGCAGTGATCCCAGAGGTCCAGATATCGAGAGAAAATTTGCATGGATCGTTTAGTTGGATTGAAGTTGAACATCATTAATTAAGATTGCAGGGGTGGCGATGTCCATTTATAAAAGACGGGCGTTAAAGACACATGGGCCAATAGACCACGTTCAAGGCCACACAGCCAATAGAGTATACAGCAGTCTCCCATAGCCAATATAGGCAAATTAATTCTATAATTTAAAGACATCACCCCAAAGGACTGCCAAAAATTCTATGATAGATTGTGTATAGCTTAATATCGTTTTTTTTTTTAAATTAATGACATACAGTTAAACCTGTCTATAGCGCCCCCTCTTGGGACTCACCAAAATAGGGTGCTATAGAGAGGCGGTGCTATAGACAGGTTTAACTGAATCTGAAAAATTTCCAAATGTAAAAATTATTATCAGCAGCTTATTCTAATTTATTAAGCACTTTTATACATCTGTCGATTTACGCTCCAAGAATCTGGGTTACTTCTCTCTCTCTCTCTGTTTAATAAACATATTTATGAAAAAATAAACTCTGTAAAACCTCTAACAAGCTACCACCTGTACAAAATATAAATTAAATTGACCCTATCTATTTCAATCTCTGAGTAACGATCATCTTCCAAGAGAGACCAAAGAGGTAAATCTGCTTCACTTTCAAACTTGTACTCTGTCTTTCACAATGTTTCCATAAATCATTGTCCACAATAAAAAAGAGCTCAACTCACAGAATCTATGGACAGACCTATACATTATGGATTACACAAGCAGCGATCTCAAAATTTTGATTTCCATGTTTTCAAGAATCTAACATGAGCACACTTCAACAACCATCTTAACTGGCCATGCACAAGTATACTCCGCGAAACTTTGAAAGAGAATCAATATACCCCAACTGCTAGAATGAAGACCAAACAGTGGATCATCTTCTCTTCATCTACTCAGATTTCTGATAACAAATAAATCAAACGGCCACTCTTCTATGAATTATAAATCTCAACTTGGCATTAATGAAAATTCTTCCTAGAAATAAATCTGCTTGATATTGTCACCAATATCTTGGACTTCCACAGCAATTTTAAATAAAACCAAAGAGACTCAAGTCTAACTACCCACACGAGTGGTCAGAGAGATCTTTTGAGTAACCTGTATCAATTATATATTTTATAAAAATATTTTCTAATATCATAGTGTATGAATTGTTTTTTATATATATACAGTATATAATACAGTAGAACCTCCCTGTAAAGGACACCTAGTTGCAGAACCAAAGTGTCCTTTAGAGAGAAATGTCTCCATACATTTCTATCACAGCAATGTGCTCTATCTCTGGTGTGTAAAGCTGCTGTTCTGGGTCCATGTCAATGTTCTGTTGTTGTGCCCGATGAAGAGCCTCAGATGTCTCCATACATTTCTATCACAGCAATGTCCTCTACCTTGGGTGTGTAAAGCTGCTGTTATGGATCCATGTCAATTTTCTGTTGTTGTTGTGTCCAATGAAGAGCCTCAGATGTCTCCATACATTTCTATCACAGCAATGTCCTCTACCTTGGGTGGTATGTAAAGCTGCTGTTATGGATCCATGTCAATTTTCTGTTGTTGTTGTGTCCAATAAAGAGCCTCAAATGTCTCCATACATCTCTATCACAGCAATGTGCTCTATCTCTGGTGTGTAAAGCTGCTGTTCTGGGTCTATGTCAATATTCTGTTGTTGTGTCCGATGAAGAGCCTCAGATGTCTCCATACATTTCTATCACAGAAATGTCCTCTACCTTGGGTGTGTAAAGCTGCTGTTATGGATCCATGTCAATTTTCTGTTGTTGTTGTCATGTCCAATGAAGAGCCTCAGATGACTCCATACATCTCTATCACAGCAATGTCCTCTATCTTGGGTGTGTAAAGCTGCTGTTAGTAAATAGGTGCCGTTGCCATGTTAGTCACCTTGGACCAGAATGTGGCCAATTATTCCAAGGGTCCAGAGCGGACCTCAGAGAGGTCGGACTTTCAGCAATATCATTTCCTTTCATAATTTCAATTAATAGTATTAAACGAGAATTTCTTCTCGGAAAGTCTGAAAACATAACCTTTTACAAAATCACATATAATTTTGGTATTTTTGCGAATATTTAAAAATCATGAAATATAAATCAAGATGCTTGTCCTCTCGAATAAATAAAACATCACTCGAATTGCTTATTTCTTTCGCGAGCTATAGCCATGCAAATTCGTTCTTTTAAAATTTGAAAACCCTCTATACTTTTCCATGTATTCTCTAATAAAATAACATGGTCTGTATTCATGATAAAATTGTAAAAAAACATTTAAAATTACAAAATATATTTTCACAATGAGTTTCTATATATTTTAAAATGCTAGTTTTCAAGTGATAATCGCTCTTTTCAACGGGCTTAATAAAAATACATCTACTATATCTTACAATAAATATTTACAAATATAAATTATCGCTTGAAAGTTAGCATTTTAAAATTAAATGAATCTCATTGTGAGAAAATATTTTGTAACATAATCTGATTGATATACACACAGGGTCTATTCTCTTTCCCAATATATTCCAAACATCATAGTTGATTTTTTTTTTCATTAAAAAAGATGATTTAAAATTATAAAATAATGGATGAAAAAGTTAGTTTGTCTTTCACATGGATTACAAACATCTATATAGCAATTATAACATTGAAGTCCTTGTAAGAAATATTTTCCATTTATATAAAATATATTTTATTTATAAAAGATAGTTTTATAATATCAAAAATATATTTCTCAAGTAAAATATTAAACATAATGTGTGGTGGTGGTAAATCATAAAGATAGAGGCTGCCTGGCCGGTATTCATAGTTCTTCAAATTAAAGATACTTCTGCCAGTAATTTTTTTTTTTACTTAGAAATTTCTAACGCTTTGCCAAATGTTTTAATTTTTGCTCGCTCCTGACGAAGACAAAAGTTTGTAGTCGAAACGTCGAGATAATAAAAAAAAAAAATTTACAGGTCGAAGTATCTTTAATTTGAAGAATAATGTGTGGTTATACATACAGTTATAATATACACTCTTGGTATTACGAAATGAAAACTATTTTAGACATGTATGATTATTTTTTTAATTAAACAATTATTACTTGTTGACTTTGCTTAGAATTTTTAACGAAACTGATTCCAAGAATTATTAATTGAACATTATATTTATTGATCAATAAGAGAGAACAAAATATAAAAGGGAAACTAATATTAAACAAAGGAACATTTTTTTTCTTTTCGGTTAGCGCCTATTTACCTGTGAGCTTACACACACTCTGTGGTAGCAATTATTCTATATACAGTTACGAGCGTCTTTCCTAATCAGTCGTCTCTCGCTGTCACCGTTTGCTTTTTTTTTTTTTTTGGAATGTCGCCCTCCTATTGGTTGGCTACGGTCACGCCACCTTTTCCCCCTCCCCCACTCGCTCTTTCGTTTTTGTAACTATTGTTTTGGAGCGGGTCGCTCTTTAAATAAATGCATATATTAGTTAATAACCAAATGGAATCCTCTCTTTCTTTTTACCAGTTAGAGACGCCTACGGAAGCCAACAGTACATAGACAGATAAAGCACATAGGCTATAGTTATTAACTAACATATGCATTTATATAAGGCGCCAATTTATAATTGTAACAAATAGTATTTGAATCAAAACATTCAATCGGGTAAAACACGGGCGTTGCCCGGGTCATTCGGCTAGTTTAATATATATACAACACTACTGCTGCTTTGGTGTTTATATTTTTATAATTTCATTTTGTCCCAATCGACATCAATGTATTTTTCTCGATATAACGCCACTCCCTCGCTGTTCGCCTTCCGCCGCTGATTTTTCGAATCCCAAGTAGCAAAAACCACTCGTTATAGCGCCGCTCATAACGTCCCTCACACCCCCCCCGCCCCCCCCCCCCCCCCCCCCCCTTTCTTGTCTGCACTTTTTTACGCCAACGGCGCCGGACTTTGTTTGCTGTTGACACAACAGATAACAGATTGTGTGAACAGCCAGCAGACCCTTTTCCTCTTGTTCCTGGGACATACACAGTCGCTTCATCCTTTGCTAACGTCAACACAACAACTTTATTGTCGTATCATGAGTTCCCAAAAGCGTAAACGTGAGTCGATCATCATTGAAAAGAAGAAGGAGATATGCCAGTTGGCAAGAAATAACCCTACGATGTCGAAGAATGAGATTGGAAAGCGTTTCTCACTTCCACGAACAACTTTCCGTGATATTCTCACTCAGGCTGAGAAGTGGGAAAATTATACTGTTGGTTCTTCAAAGAGACAAAGAGTCGGAAAATTTAGTGACTTGGAAGACGCTCTCTTCAACTGGTTTACCCAAAAGAGTGCCAATAATATTATTATTACTGATGATCTCTTAATAGAAAAGGCAAAAAAACTTGGCGAGCATTTGGACGTACCAGAAAATTTCGCGCACAGCAGTGGGTGGCTGCAGCGATTTAAGGGAGATTCCATATTTCGCAACGACGGCTCTGTGGGGAAGGCGCATCGATTTCTCCAGCTATCATTGATGAACATCTTACAAATTTGAACAGTATTCTGGCGAACTCCGGATATGATCCAGCTAACATATACAATGCAGACGAAACAGGATTATTTTTCAGCTCATTCCTGACCGAACACTTGCTCACAAAGATGAAAACTGCCGTGGTGTCAAAAGGATGAAGCAACGAATCACTGTTCTATTGTGCTGCAACACTACTGGAACAGATAATCGGCGATTGCTGATTATTGGAAAATCGGCAAAGCCTCGATGCTTCAGAAACTTTAGTCCACACTTCTACTGCACTTACACATCTAACAGCAAAGCATGGATGACCTCTAGCATCTCTCAAGAATGGCTACTGCAGTTCAACAAGCAGATTGTCTCTGAAAGACGTCGTATCCTACTGTTGTTAGATAACGCTACGTCTCACTGCGTCCCTAATGATGGTCTCAGCAACATAAAGATACACTTCCTTCCACAAATATGACTGCCAGTCTGCAACCACTGGATAGTGGCATCATCAAAAGTTTCAAGGCTCAATATCGCAAGCTTCAACTCCAGAAAATGGTGGCATTGGCGGATGCCCATCTACCCACAGAATTACGTCTGGATTACGCTGTGCGTTATTGTAAAATGGCTTGGGATTCTGTGAGCCCTGATTCCATCAGCAACTGCTGGAATCACACAGGCATTATTCGCTTCACTTCTACTGCTGCAGTTGAGCCTCTTAATTATGGAAATCTGCTCGATCGCATTCGCGACATCTTCGCTATTACACCAGAGAATTTGATGACTGAAAGGGAGTTTCAACTGGTTGATGATTCCAGGAGGCGGAAATGAAGCTAACAGATGACAATTTTCTGGTTTTCACTGTTACAGCGAAAGAAGAACTTGGCGAGGATGATGATGCAACAGTGACCCAGCGCCTACCATCCTTAAGGGAAGCCAGAACAGCTGCTGAGACAGTTTTGTTGTTTCTTGAGCACTCCAAGAGAGCAACATCTGACGACGTCAACCTATCTGCGGATTTGTTACGCCGTGTCTATGCCATAAGTGAGGGAGAGAAAACACAAGTTGTGATCACAGACTTCTTCAAGAAAATGTAATTACTTTTTAATAAATAAATTATAAATTAATTATTCCAATTTGTCATATTAATTAATTAATGCCGGCATTCTATATATTGACTTAGGGTATAAGTTGTTTTTAGTAATTGTTATAAATAATTTATTGTATCTTTAAATTTCACATTTTAAACGTGTTCGATACAACGCCACCCTCGCCTTACGCCGCTTTTTTTGCAAAATCCGGATGGTGGCGTTATAACGAGAGTAGACTGTATATGTTTGGCAAAATTGGTTCACCTGCATGCACTTGTGGAAACGAAAAACAAACCCCTGAACACCTTCTGATAAACTGTCCCTTAACCTCTGATCTAAGGGAAGAAAACCAAATTTACCTGACAAATACAAAACAAGTTGTTTACACACAATAAAGACCAATACATCAAGTTTGATAGATTCTGCAGGATGTATATTTTAAGGCGAAAGTGTTGACTGTACATATTTCAAGCTACTATTTATAATTACTATATGCAAAATTTGACATCGAATGTGTAATTTTAATGCTTCCCAATATTCAATTATGTTAATTTCACGATGATTTGTATATAATTTCAGATATACACGCAATTATCCTAATTGTGGATATGGCGTGTCGCTGCCAATTGTTAAATAAAGGATATATGTTTATTCACAGATTAATAGAATATATATTTAGTCCCAAACATTGCCTTCCCAATAATTCATCATTGGAGTAAGAGCAGTAGAAATTTGTTTAATTTTAATAAAGAATCATACGCATCTAAAATAGCTTCAATTTCTTATAACAGATGGGGCGCTATTGTATCAATCTTTTGGTAATAATAAAGATAATTCTGTCACAAAAATATATATATTTATGATTTGAGTCAAAAGACGATCCATCAATTAAGTTTATATAAAAGGGCATACCTGGATCTGTAAAGAAAAAAAAATCTCAAAATATTTAGAGAGATTGCTCCCTCTTTATCAATTTATTGCACAGTAAATTTGATAATTAATAAAATTATAAATTAATTTTTAAAATGTTCTAATTCCTCCCGATTCTTGCAAAAGTCCAACCCCACTAGCGAGTGTAAGTAACCAAACGGGTCTCTGGCACATTTGTAAGTGTAAAGTCGAACTGATTTTCACATGTGTAGACATTTGGTGTACTTACAGTAAAAGCAGTCGCCTTTTTCAACCCATCATGATTATACTAAGTGTACTAGGGATAAGCAAAAAAAGAGTTTGTTGAACACAATCAAAAAATGCTTTTTTCCTAGTCAATTAACAAAAAAAAAAAAAAAAAATTTATTATAATTTTTATTTATAGAGCTACACATATGAAGAAAAACCCGGACTCTCCAATTATCCAGGTTGGTCAACAGGTGATTGACATCTAGTTAATGTGTCGTCTGGGAGTTTTAAACTTGGGGAAGGGATAATTTACAACTTTTTTATTTACATAATTACAATATGTAAATATATCATGGTGTTTTAAGTAATAAATTATAAAAGAGCTCCATATATAGTTTAAAATATGAACTAATTATAGGTTTTTATTTAAAATAAGCCAATTTTTTCCTCAATATTTTTACCATTGCGTTAGAATAATTTTTCTCTATTATATATGTAAAATTTTATTTAAAAGGTATTTTACATTCGAGGAAAAAAAAGTATTTCATTCAAAAATGTAAAAATACTTTTCCTGTTTCATCCGTTGTCTGTCTTGTCCTCATCTTTCGAAGATGTTTGGTCACGATTGTAGAAAGTTGCTCCCTAGCCAGGTTGGGGAAGACTTCTCGGGCTACTTTGAGAACTTCCTGAGGAGCCGTAGGCCCTTTCTTCAATAAATTTTTGATACGTTCTTTCAACTGGACTTCAAGGGAAATGTCTATGGAGTTATCCAGTTTGGCTCTCTTTGTTTCCCTTTTTGATTCATCTTCAAGTTTTCTTTTCTCTGGAACCTTTTCTTTAATGATATTTGCTACATTTTGTAATTTGGCTTTTTTGTGAATAGATTCCATTTCATCTTCTGGATCATGTTTTCTTTTGGCTGAAGTCAAACATCTGGAATAGGAAGCAGAATCTGTGTCATCTTCTGAGTCTGTTAGATCATCGTCTGTCGTACTACGGTCTTCTTCTGTCTCCTCATTGTCGTCTGATTCTTCTTCACTGTTGTCTGTTTCCTCTTCACTGTCAAACTCTTCTTTCTCACTGCAATAATCATAAATCTCTTCATCTTCACTTTCTTCTGGTGCTGGCTTCTTCTCTTTTCTTAATGGTTTCCTCTTCTTCTTTTTTGTGGATTGGTCGTTTGCTTCATCCTCGATATCATTCTTCTCAATTTCATCTGTTATTTTAAGAGTTCTAAGTTGGCAAAGTTCGCCATCTTCCTTTTTTCTCAATTCTCTCTTCTTAATATAATTATTGAGGAATTTTTTCTCTTTTTCCCTATGGTCGGTAGGTTTTTTTTTACTTGTTCTGATCTGTTCCAAATTGTAGACTTCTGAAACAGGTGTAGCCTCAATGATGCTATCATCTGTTACCTCGAAGATGTAATATTTGAAACCAATTTGAGGTACTAGAGTTCTTCTGAAATTTTTGTTAACTTTGCCTTTCACTCTCAGAATGGAGTATTCACTTTCAGGATCGCTTTCCTTTGAATTTTTCTTTTTAGGATTCTGAAGGTCTTGATTTATTGCCTCAGCTGTTTCCTCTGGATCATCTTTGATCTCTTCTTTCACCCATTTGACATCTGTCCAATCGCTGAAGTTGATGACATCCATCTCATCTTCAATTAGCAGCACTTTAGCATCTGTTTTCTCTGATCTGGGCAGAACTCGAATTGGCATTGAGTTATCTCTCTCCATATTCAGTGAATTTCTTGGTTGGTTGAACATGGTCTGGAATAATTAGATATATTTTTTACTGAATTTTCAATTAGAATTTTGATATTTTTAAAGGATAGAATAGAAAAAAGAGAAGTAAAAGTGTTTGAAAATTGTGTTCTTAATGAATAAAATTGTGTTCAAAAAGAAATAAAATTGATTTAAATCTGTGTTATTATTATAAATATATATTTTTTATATTTTTAAAAATTTAAATTTATTTATTGCCCATATCGGTATATAAATCTAGGTCACATATATTTTAAAATATTTTCATATTAATGAAATCACTTATAAAGTTGATGAAAAATAAAATGCAGAAGAACTACGCATATAGGATTTCTCTAAAAACAAATGTTTATTATGAAAATTAGAAACTATTTTAGACGCGTAAGATTCTTTCTGAAATTAAACAATTTTCTACTGCCCTTACTGCAATGGAAAAAATAATGGGAGGGCCTGTTTCATTGCAGTAAGGGCAGTATAGAAATTGTTTAATTTCAAAAAGAATCTTACGCGTCTAAAATAGTTTCTAATTTTCATAACAGATGACGCGCTAGTGCATCGTAATATAAATGTTTATTATAAAAATATATATAATTCGCGCGCGCTATGAGAGAGAATATTTTTTTTACCCTTAAGCGAATTGTATTTTTTTATAACTAGCGAATGTACCCGGCTTCGTTCGGTTTTTACCCGAGTAAAAGTTTGCCTAACGAACATTTGTTTAAACGATTCTGGCAAACATCCAATCCCTACTGAATATATAGTTGTCTATACTCTCGATAATTTAAAATATTTTCCCTGTCCCTTTAAAAATACTCGATAAGTTGAATGAAATCAATATTAATTGGTTCCCTCGGTAATTTGAAGTTGAAGGAATAGTATCTTACCACAAACAAACATTTGTAAATAACTGTATTTAGCGAATGTACCTGGCTTCGTCCGGTTTTTACCCGAGTAAAAGTTTGCCTAACAAACATTTGTTAAAACGATTCTAGCAAACATTCAATCCCTACTGAATCTATACTTGTCAAGATATCTTCATGTTTGATACTCTGCTCCATCTAGCTGTTCCCGTTCACACGTTGCTGTGTTTGAGCAAAAAGGTAGTTTTGATACCTCAAAATTTATTAATGATCAAATATATAAAATACATCAAAATGAAAATTAACAATAAAATTATCCCCACATTTATGTCATTTGAATATAACATAAGTGCAAAACATAGATATACATAGTTGATGGTAGAATAAACATGCTTCTTCACTTATGATATTAAACAATATTGCAAACGAATTTCAATTGAACAATAATTTTGTAATTATTAAATATCATCATGAAATGAATGATATTTGATGATTGATGGTGAACTTTATCTTAGTAGTGCTAGAACCCCAATTCAGATTAAAAAAAAAAAATTAAAAACCTTCGCGAGATTATGCCTAATAATTTCCCAAATTTTCACGGCGATTGGATGTATGGATTTTGAATCTATCGAGTACAGACAGCCACACATTCATTTTTATATATATATGAAAACCTGTCTCTAGCGCCTTCTCTTGGGACTCACCAAAATAGGGTGCTATAGAGAGGGGTTCTATAGACAGGTCACTTTTAATGTAAATCGCATCGTACTTCGTATTTAAAATCGGGCGCTATAAAGAGGGAGGCGCTATTTAGAGGGGGCGCTATAGACAGGTTTAACTGTATATAGATTTCTATGGATAGGTCTATAATGACAGCCAGTCCAAAGGTTTATTAAAGTTTTATCTTTTTTTAAAATTATTTGACATATCGGACGCGATATCCCAGTTTGGATTACTTGCGCCTAAATACATTTCAGCAACTTATGTACAATTCAATAAAAAAACAACAACAAAAAGCTATATTAAGACCTTTTAGTCTAATACAGGTTCTCCAAGCAGAAATATAGGATACATGCAGGAAAAACAGTGATAGAACTTAATGGTATCATGATATTTATATACAGGGAAAATTATATAAAGACAGACAAGCTAATAGATTAATCTGGGCAAATTGGAGGCAAAAAAAGTTACTATACATGGATTTACCACGGATTCTCTGCAAATGAATATAAAAAGTAAAAGCTGATTACAATCAATATTGAGAAAATGAAATTCATCTACCAAAACACCTAATTTAGACAATTGGGCTCATAAACAGATTGGAAAGGGTAAATGAGGGAAAAAAAGATACAAAATAAACGAATGAAAAAAAAAACCTGGAATTTACATATGATACATGCACTAAGCTTTTTCGTTTTAATGAAAATACTCCCAAGCTGACCAATGAAGGTTGTAATAATTTGAAGCGTAGATTCTATCACAGTATATTCATTCATAGAAAGCGAAATATAAAAGAAATTAAGGCAAGGAAAGAATAAATATTATACAGTGTTAGGTGTTGTGGAATTATTTGGTAGCAGCTCTGAGACTTAGCTATGTAGAACTTTTCCTAGTCATCATCCCCGCCCTTGACATTGCCGCGTGGACTTCACTTGTAACCATTTCGACCTGTGAGTCAATTGTGGAGTCTTCCACTAGTAAATTAGTTGAATCCCTCAAACTGCTTTTGTAAAATGTAGCCTTGTCAGCTGCCCAGGAATACTTACTAACAGATCGAAACTTCGAATCATCTTTTGCCTTTATATTGTTTAGACCATTAAATTTTTGGACAAGTGGTAGATGATCCAAATATATAAGGCATGCATTCAATAGTAGGATCAACAATCAGTTCAAGTAGTGCAGGCGAAACAATACAAAGATCTATAACTGAGGATCCTTGAGTTGAAGAATAAAAGTTTCCATATTTATCACTGATAGATCTGCCATCTATTACCATGAGTGAACTCTCATCGAGAAAATAATAATTCTACAGAGTCCACCTGTATTCCAGGAGATTATTCAATGAGGATTGTTCGTTAGTGATGTAACATTTTATTTTGATAATTAGAATGTTTATGCTGAGCTACAAGCGCAGATTGACGACTTTTATTCGTTTTTAGAAATGAGAAATTATGTGATAGTTCTTGTCTAGGTTGTCGCAAAAATTCATCCCGAGAAAAATATTTTAACTGTGAAAAATTAGGTTGGACGGTGGTACAGTATGAATGCTATCCGAAGTTTGCTATAATGCATCCCCGTTGGAGCTAACAACGCGGCCATTTAAAACAGAGTAGCTCATGCCACGGACAATTAGCCTGTTATCTCTTAGTTTGGAAACATTTCCCATGTACTCATGAGTTCTTTTCGCTTGCTAATTAGCAATATCCTTGGTTTCTAATAGTTGGAGGGTAATCTTTATTTATGAATATTTTTTTGTCCCTGAGTCTGAAAGCGTTCCTAAAAAGCAGAAGTCTTTGCTTGAAATCAGGCACCTCAATAAGCAGCAGCGAGTTCGCTTTTTTTGTCAATCTTCGGCACTGTTCTATCTTAAGATCTTCAGAAATTTGCATCGTGTTTGAAAGCAGATCTTGTATCAAACCTCGAGATTCGTCAGGGGTTTCGTTTTCTGCTCCTTCCAGTCCGTAAATAATCAAGTTCTTTTTCCTCTGCCTCATCTCTCCAAGCCCCAACCGTCTCTCGAGATCGGATATTCTATTTGTATTAAGCGAGACAGCTTTAGAAGTGGTTTCCAATGATGACTCGAAGTGTTGTAGGCGCTGATTTATTTTGTCCAATCCTTGTTCTACCGAAACAAGTCTAGTCTATATTTTTTTTTACCAAAGTCATCTATCTTAGTTGAAAGTGCTAAAATTAGATCATGCAAATCTTTATCTTTGCCTGCATCTAATGTTGTTTGCCTTGTCTGTTTGGGGCCAGAATTTGGTTCAATACCTGACATGAGCAGTAGCATTAAAATAATACATCTACGGGTTCCCTTTCCAGCATGAGTAAAAGAGCTAACCTTGAATTTATTTTCATAACAAAAAAATATATATATAGATTTAGCGCGAAAATCTACATATCTAGTGATCACAGCAGCTTCTCTAGCAAAAATAAAGATATGAATTATATATATATAGAAATAAATAAAATCAGCTTCATAATCTTCCTAGAGAATATATTACTATAGGCCAACGGCAGGATACTCACAAGAAGACATAACCCAAGTAGAAGCACAAAAAAGCAAATAATAAGTTGTAAATATTTACTTATCGGGAGCCGAAGAATTTCACGACCGCTAAACTTGGCCACTTAGCGGAGAATCAACAATTCAATAAAGACGACTAGAAACAAATTTAAAACTGAAAAGTTGCTTTTCTCAAACAGAAAATAAAATCTAAAATGAATTTACAAAAATTATTGAATTTTACATAGTTGTCTTTTTATATACAAATTCGTACATTTCTTCGATGGGATAAAAATGATTACTTCTGTAGCTATGAAAGAATGGACATTCTATCAAAAATGTATTGAGTTTTGGTTTTCTTTTCCACAGAAGCAGCTAGGATCATCCGTTGCCCTGGTTTTCGCCAGAATTTCTCCAAAATTACCATGATTTGTGTTGAATTGTACATCGTAAAAATTTGGACAAAAATATTAAGGAATTCTAAATTTTTTCTTTACTAAAGGTAAGTGTGAGAGTATATGTTTTCTCATTAATAGATATTTATCTCTATTTAAAATATATAAATATTTAAAAATATCCGATTATATCAAGAAATAATGTTTCACATAGAGTTTTTTTTTTTAATTTCTATTGTCACAATAAGAGTAATGACATCTGAAACTAAAGCCAGTTTTATATACAAGTCATATGAAAGAGTTTTATATAGATTTCACTATATCAACTACAAGATAATTCAACAAAAAAATATGAAAATATCAAATATGCGAAATAGACTCTAAGAGAAGAATTACAAAAACTATAACAAGACTCAGAACAAAACACTATAAAGGACTGACAATACATACAGATGGCACAAGAACCTATAGGACATGTAACAATTGGGTATATATGAAAACCAATCCAATACAATAGTAGAATTAGAACATTTCTTGTATCTATATAGGTCTGGAGTCTTTTAAGGATGATCCGCTCAAATATTTTTCCAAATATCGGCAAGAGACTAATTGGCCTAAAATCATCCAGGGATTTAGATAGTTGCTTTTTTTGGTATGGGAATAACTATAGCATACTTCCATATCTTTGGAAAGTAGCAAAGATTAATAGAAGCATTGAAAATGCTAGTTAAAAATACAACTCATTTTATAGGTAGGTTTTTGATTAATTTGGTAGTTATTTAATCGTGACCAGGCGCCTTGTTTGCAGAAAGTTTTGTTATTTCTTGTTTTACTTCTTGTGGTGATGTAAGTTTAAAAATATTTTCGTTGTTATCAAGAGTCATTCGAGTTTCATTTAAGGTTGGATGATTTGTTAGGGCTTCTTTTGAAACTATGGAAAAATGTTTTGAGAAATTAAATGCCAAAGCCTTGCCAATTTCTTCATCTGAATGTAGAATATCACCATCTACATTAATATTTTTAATTTCCGATTTTTTTCGAGTTGACTTCACTAATCTCCAGAAGGTGTTTGGAGTATTTAACGCGCTGTTGATAAGATCATTTTGACTTTGCTGGTTGTACTTCTGTAATATAATATTCACTTTCTTTTGAAAATATAGATAAATTTCTCTGTGTCAGGGGTCCCATGTTGACTGCCATTTCTTTCTAGCTTTATTCTTTTCTCTGATAATGTTTTTAATAAAAATAGGCACATGCGGTTTAACTATGGGAGAAACTATTGTATTTTTAGAATAAGTATTAAGAATGGTTTTGTTGAGGGTTCCAATTTCAAGATCAATATTTATAGTAGAATTTAAAGGGGATCTGGGAGGTGGATTATTGATTAAATCTTGCTGAAAATATATCCAGTTTGTGTTCTTATTTACTTTCATAGTAAAATCATATTTAGGACATGCCAGCCTTAAAACCACAGGTAAGTGATCAGAAGATAATGCATCTACTGTGGTAATTTCAAAATTCCACGGCACATTTTTGAAAACCGCAAAGTCCAAGAAGTCAGGATGACCAATATGACTGTAGTGAGTAGCCAAGGAAGGAGCTATTATGTCCAACCCTGCAGATTCCGAAAACTCATGAAGAAACATTCCACTCGGATTACTTTTACTAGAGCCCCATAATGAATGTTTGGAGTTCCAGTCTCCTGCAGCGATGACAAGATTATTTTGAAATAATTTACTCAAATCCTCACATTTCAATAGTTGATCTGGTTTGCGATAAACAGAAGAAATTTGCAGGCTGGTTTTTCCATCAGGTTTAAATACTATAGTAGTATTTTCCCAATAATCAGTCTTAACAATAATCTTTCTATACTTGAAGAAATTTCTGAGGATAATAGCCGTTCCTCCTCCTCTCCCAATAAGACGGTCCATCCTAATAACGTCGTAATTTCTAAGATTAAGAGTTTTAGAATTTTTCAAATGAGTTTCTGAGATTAGTGCTATATCGATTTTATTATATTCCAAAAAATAGAGTAGTTCATCTTTTTTAGTTAAAATTCCATTGGCATTCCAGATTACTAATTTTAAAATCATATTTATATTCATTTTAGGACTTCGCCAATAATGCTTAATAGCTTTTCGCAAAGAGTTTTAATATTTTGATTCGCAAAGTTTTGTTTCGATACACTTGCATAACTTGGCTTAAAAGTACTTTCCTGCACTGCGCTGTTGTCTTTGGTAACATTGCTATGAATATATGAAGATACCTTGGGAATTTGTGGTCGTTGGTTAAGAGACTGGTTGGGAATTTTTGGGAACGCAGGGCAGCCACGATAATTAGCCGTGTGAGCTTGCCTGCAGTTTACACACTTAGGTGAATATTGCTTCGATTTTTTCGGGCAATCTTTGGAATTATCTTCAGGATAGAACGTTCTCCGTAAAAGTTGGAACATATATATCAAGTCCTCGGCAAATAGAATCTGGTGTTCCTCAAGGCTCAATATTGAGTACTATACTTTTTAATTTATACATCAATGATATTCCACATATCCCACAATGCCGACTAGCTCTTTTCGCTGATGATACTGCCCTGTTATCCAGCTCGCGTTCCCCAGATATTTTAATTTCCCGCCTTCAAAACTATCTTGAAATCATTTGCAATTGGTGTGATAAATGGAAACTCAATCTGAATCCAAAAAAATCTCAAGCAATTATCTTTCCTCCACGAAATAGCTTCAAGTTCACACCCAGGACAAATCTTATAATTTACTCATCTCCCATAAATTGGACCCAGCAGGTCAAATATTTGGGAGTCACTTTCGATTCTAAACTGAAATTCACCAGCCACGTGAAGGATATAATAAGAAAATCTAAAATAGCCAAAACCTCATTATCCAATATGTTCAGTTCAAAAAGTGGTTTATCTGTTAACCAAAAAATTACTTTATACAGAAGCTGTATTCTCCCTATAGTAACATACGCATTGCCTGTATGGTTTAAATACATAACCTTGACTGATAGGAAAAGAATAGATGCATTCATGAGAATTTGTTTAAGAAGTACTGTAAATGCCCCATTTAATCTATCAAATGCAATTTTAAAGCAGGACCTAAACCAGCCTAATATAGAAGAAATATACATATCCTCGACCCAGAAATTATATCTAAAACTCTCTACTTCCCAAAATCCAGTTATACAAGAATTGTTCCAATTTGATGGAGACCTCAATCCAAGACATAAAAGACCTGGACTTCACTCTACCTGAACTGTGACCTTCCAGTCAATTCTGAAGGCCATTTTTTAGAAATTCTTGATGCCTAACATCCACGACAAAGTGACTCGTGAGCTTTATGCTCGAATGGTACACTGTAAATTTGAGAGGAAATAAATAAATAAAAACAATAGTAGAGCGGTCTGGAGATTAATTTGACAAAACCGCTGGGAGGGTTCACCACTAATAAGCCAAGCTCTCTCATTCAATAACATTTATTATTGCTGAAAGACCTGTAGAGATAGTTGATGATATAAGTGTGAAGAAACATACTGCCTAAAATATTGTAACAAATTTTGCAGTGACCTTTTTTGAAGACATACGAGATAACTAAGTGTGAACAAAATTGTCTTTGCCTCCTTCAAAAGCACTCTGATCCCTGTACTCCTACCTCCAATAGCCTCCAACACCTGGAGCAGACGGATTTACCCCGTGACATGAATGTCACAACAACTGCCCCGGTGACTACAGTCCATAACGTTGAAGACACCAATTCAAGCTCCATCTTGCTTTCTCCCACCAGCTCTCTGAGAAACTCTTCATCCCTGGACTCCGCATCGTTCTGCTCCAACCTGCCTTCAAACACCATCTCGTGCCCGGCGATAGACCGGCGCGCAACAATGACTTTCCACTTCCTTATATTTTTTCCATGAGTGTATTACGCGACAATATACCGAAGCTTTTTAATAGAATAAAATAGAATTAACTCTGAGCTTAATACATTAAACTCTATCAACCTTAACACAAGGCATTAACGCGCTATCTATACATATGAAATGAAAGGATTTAAAAGCACGAATGTTTCTTTTATACATATTACAAACTTCTACTGTCCTTACTGCGATGAAAAAATATATTGGGAGGGCTTGGCTCATCAGTGGTGAACCCTTCCAGCGGTTTCGCCAATTTAATCCACCAGACCGTTTTTCAGAGCTCTAATACTGTATTGGACGATTCTGCTTATATACAGAAACATTCGTGCTTTTAAATCCTTCCATTTTATATGTATAGATGGCGCGTTATTGCTTTGTGTTTATTTATGCCTAACTGGCCTTGTCTTTATTGTTTGCGGAAGAGCATTGCTCGATGCAAATATTTGATTGTAATTCTACTGTCCTATAACCTTATGTCCATAGTTTTCTTTAAAAAACCATTTCTGAGATTCCATCCTTAAGTGCTGCGTATATAAGAAGAATCGTCCAATACAGTATTAGAGCTCTGAGTAGCGGTCTGGTGGATTAAATTGGCGAAACCGCTGGGAGGGTTTACCACTGATGAACCAAGCCCTCCCAATATATTTCTTTCATCGCAGTAAGGACAGTAGAAGTTTGTATTGGGTATAAAAGAAACATTCGTGCTTTTAAATCCTTTCATTTCATATCTATCAACCTTGTAGATGTTTAAGTAAAATTGTCGTGAGTGCTATGACTGTGAAGAGCTATGGTTGATGGAGTAAGTTGTAAGACGAGTGTGTGGTGTTACAGCTCAATGCCTCCGGGTATGAGTATGCCCACTCCAAATATGACTTCATCGGCCCTGTCAAATGTGTGTACAACACCATCACCCCTCTGGGCTACAACAAGAATAACCTCTTGACCTCTATCATGTCGGTCGAGTAAGCATTTTCCAGATGTTAACGTGATATGTGCATTGCTTGTAACACTTTTTGAGAAATTTTATTATCTAATATCTATTATCTCTCGCTCTCTCTCATCTATATTTTAATATATATAAACGATTTTTAATATAAAAATATTATAAATTTTAGAGGAAATACACATTATTTTGTGAAGGCGACCGACAGATGTCGCGATGCTTTCCCTATATTATATGTACAATTGTCTTGCGTTGAAAGCCCAAGGCCGAAGCTGTCCAACTCTCGCCAACCCACGTACGGCCAAGCGCCAACTGCTCAGCTAAGGGCTTCTCTGCCGAACACGAGGCAAGATCAATGTCTTGCCCAACTGCCAGAGCTAGAGCTGCCAAGTTCTAGTCCCCCCGCCTTCTTCCTGCCTCCTGACCTCCGCGGACCCAATCTGGCCTAACCTGCCTCTTCCCTAACGGTGATCCTGTCCCTAGCCTCCCCAGCCTGGTCATAGTGGTTTTATATATTCCGCTTTATGCGGCCATTGGGGCTCAAAAATCATTTTATTTTGGTTAGCAACCTCACAAATAAAGATATTTCCATTGCGTTGAAAGAGAATTAAAACCTACATAGAAACATTCGACGACGGCCGAGAGACGGACTGACGACAGTAACGTCACGGTGAGTACAGGTGGCTGAGTGTCTAGTCCTTGTTAATCGTTTCGGAACTATTTTTAAATGTTTTCCTCTATAAAATAAACAATATTTTCGTATGGAACTAAAGAGCTGCAGTTTTACATCCGAAGAGCCGCATGTGGCTCGCAAGCCGCAGTTTACCGACCCCCTACCCTATCCTGATATCAGAGGCCCCTTTATTGTGTATTTAGATGAACATGTATTTAGATTCCATAGATAAAGTTCACAGGTTATATAAATACCTACGATGGAATGTGTGTTTCAGTTTAGAGTTGACTTTACAAATGAACGGCACCTTTTGTTGAATTCGACTAAACCCTATCCTGATATCAGAGGCCCCTTTATTGTGTATTTAGATGAACATGTATTTAGATTCCATAGATAAAGTTCAAAGGTATTATAAATACCTACGATGGAATGTATGTTTCAGTTTAGAGTTGACTTTACAAATGAACGGCACCCTGTTGTTGAATTCAAATAAACCCTATCCTGATATCAGAGGCTCCTTTATTGTGTATTTAGATGAACATGTATTTAGATTCCATAGATAAAGTTCACAGGTATTATAAATACCTACGATGGAATGTGTGTTTCAGTTTAGAGTTGAATTTACAAATGAACGGCACCCTGTTGTTGAATTCAACTAAACCCTATCCTGATATCAGAGGCTCCTTTATTGTGTATTTAGATGAACATGTATTTACATTCCATAGATAAAGTTTACAGGTATTATAAATACCTACGATGGAATGTGTGCTTCAGTTTAGAGTTGACTTTACAAATGAACGGCACCCTGTTGTTGATTTCAACTAAACCCTATCCTGATATCAGAGGCCCCTTTATTGTGTATTTAGATGAACATGTATTTACATTCCATAGATAAAGTTCACAGGTATTATAAATACCTACGATGGAATGTGTGTTTCAGTTTAGAGTTGAATTTACAAATAAACGGCACCCTGTTGTTGTTTTCAACTAAACCCTATCCTGATATAAGAGGCCCCTTTATTGTGTATTTAGATAAACATGTATTTACATTCCATAGATAAAGTTCACAGGTATTATAAATACCTACGATGGAATGTGTGCTTCAGTTTAGAGTTGACTTTACAAATAAACGGCACCCTGTTGTTGAATTCAACTAAACTCTATCTTGATATCAGAGGCCCCTTTATTGTGTATTTAGATGATCATGTATTTAGATTCCATAGATAAAGTACACAGGTATTATAAATACCTACGATGGAATGTGTGTTTCAGTTTAGAGTTGAATTTACAAATGAACGGCACCCTGTTGTTGTTTTCAACTAAACCCTATCCTGATATCAGAGGCCCCTTTATTGTGTATTTAGATGAACATGTATTTAGATTCCATAGATAAAGTTCACAGGTATTATAAATACCTACGATGGAATGTGTGCTTCAGTTTAGAGTTGACTTTACAAATGAACGGCACCCTTTTGTTGAATTCGACTAAACCCTATCCTGATATCAGAGGCCCCTTTATTGTGTATTTAGATGAACGTGTATTTAGATTCCATAGATAAAGTTCACAGGTATTATAAATATCTACGATGGAATGTGTGCTTCAGTTTAGAGTTGACTTTACAAATAAACGGCACCCTGTTGTTGAATTCAACTAAACTCTATCTTGATATCAGAGGCCCCTTTATTGTGTATTTAGATGATCATGTATTTAGATTCCATAGATAAAGTACACAGGTATTATAAATACCTACGATGGAATGTGTGTTTCAGTTTAGAGTTGAATTTACAAATGAACGGCACCCTGTTGTTGTTTTCAACTAAACCCTATCCTGATATCAGAGGCCCCTTTATTGTGTATTTAGATGAACATGTATTTAGATTCCATAGATAAAGTTCACAGGTATTATAAATACCTACGATGGAATGTGTGTTTCAGTTTAGAGTTGAATTTACAAATGAACGGCACCCTGTTGTTGAATTCAACTAAACCCTATCCTGGTATCAGAGGCTCCTTTATTGTGTATTTAGATGAACATGTATTTACATTCCATAGATAAAGTTTACAGGTATTATAAATACCTACGATGGAATGTGTGCTTCAGTTTAGAGTTGACTTTACAAATGAACGGCACCCTGTTGTTGATTTCAACTAAACCCTATCCTGATATCAGAGGCCCCTTTATTGTGTATTTAGATGAACATGTATTTACATTCCATAGATAAAGTTTACAGGTATTATAAATACCTACGATGGAATGTGTGCTTCAGTTTAGAGTTGACTTTACAAATGAACGGCACCCTGTTGTTGATTTCAACTAAACCCTGTCCTGATATCAGAGGCCCCTTTATTGTGTATTTAGATGAACATGTATTTACATTCCATAGATAAAGTTCACAGGTAATATAAATACCTACGATGGAATGTGTGTTTCAGTTTAGAGTTGAATTTACAAATAAACGGCACCCTGTTGTTGTTTTCAACTAAACCCTATCCTGATATAAGAGGCCCCTTTATTGTGTATTTAGATGAACATGTATTTAGATTCCATAGATAAAGTTCACAGGTATTATAAATATCTACGATGGAATGTGTGCTTCAGTTTAGAGTTGACTTTACAAATAAACGGCACCCTGTTGTTGAATTCAACTAAACTCTATCTTGATATCAGAGGCCCCTTTATTGTGTATTTAGATGATCATGTATTTAGATTCCATAGATAAAGTACACAGGTATTATAAATACCTACGATGGAATGTGTGTTTCAGTTTAGAGTTGAATTTACAAATGAACGGCACCCTGTTGTTGTTTTCAACTAAACCCTATCCTGATATCAGAGGCCCCTTTATTGTGTATTTAGATGAACATGTATTTAGATTCCATAGATAAAGTTCACAGGTATTATAAATACCTACGATGGAATGTGTGCTTCAGTTTAGAGTTGACTTTACAAATGAACGGCACCCTTTTGTTGAATTCGACTAAACCCTATCCTGATATCAGAGGCCCCTTTATTGTGTATTTAGATGAACATGTATTTAGATTCCATAGATAAAGTTCACAGGTATTATAAATATCTACGATGGAATGTGTGCTTCAGTTTAGAGTTGACTTTACAAATAAACGGCACCCTGTTGTTGAATTCAACTAAACTCTATCTTGATATCAGAGGCCCCTTTATTGTGTATTTAGATGATCATGTATTTAGATTCCATAGATAAAGTACACAGGTATTATAAATACCTACGATGGAATGTGTGTTTCAGTTTAGAGTTGAATTTACAAATGAACGGCACCCTGTTGTTGTTTTCAACTAAACCCTATCCTGATATCAGAGGCCCCTTTATTGTGTATTTAGATGAACATGTATTTAGATTCCATAGATAAAGTTCACAGGTATTATAAATACCTACGATGGAATGTGTGTTTCAGTTTAGAGTTGAATTTACAAATGAACGGCACCCTGTTGTTGAATTCAACTAAACCCTATCCTGATATCAGAGGCCCCTTTATCAAGTTCGCAGGCATCTTCCGCATCCATAAGAAGAACCCTGAGATAACTGTTGATAGTAACTATATAACCTTCTAACTTTACATTACGAAATAACTTCAATTTATATAGAAACATTTGAGAGTCTATATGTGGCTGATATAAACAAAATAATCATTTCAAACAAATGCTGCAGGTTTCTGGAGATAAGTTGTCTCTAAAGTAAAACGACAGTATGAAAACCATTCCGCATGTGTTTCTTTTGGACGAAAAATCGAAATATATTCCAAGGAGAAATAACTATTATATATGCATATATATATATTTTTTTTGTCATAAATGTTATCCGTGATTTATAGGAAAATTTAAAGCGACAGTTTTAACATACAGAGAACCTTGAATGTAGCGCTTTCCCACAATATAATATCTAGACCAAATAGTTTTTTTTCCACCTTGCATTTAAGTATACAACTTAGAGAGTTTTCAATTAGAGAAAAAAAATGGGATAATTTCCATAGCGACAATTAAATAACGCTTCAAGTATTTCATTTATTTGTAGTTTATTCTCTCTTTAATTAACAAAAGAAATCTTTTACGGATTAACACATAATGTGTAAAAAAGCTAAGAGTAACTTAACACACAGAAAAGCGTACCCCCAAGGGTACAACAACAATAAAAGGGAGTAAATAAAACTCACGATTTGTAAAATAAAAACAAAACCGTACTTATCTTTTATTTTAGCGTTGGTAGGGATCGGACTGGGGTCACACAGGTATGTGAGGAGATCACCTGACACGGATAAATTACGCAGAGAACACTTTAAACGTCTCTACACAATAATCAACCACACTGGCTCTTCGCATTACCTTAGCCCCCTCTTATATACAGACATGGCCACATTCGTCCAATGAGAAGGCGTTAGACATTGGTTCACCTAACAAACGAAAACAACATTCTTCCCGCTAAAAAAGCTAATAAGATAAAGCTGCAAATGTTTGTCAATATAATTTGACACAATTACTGTGAAAGTTCGCTGATGGATTATTCCTTCAATGAGTTTTCAGTGAGTTATTCTTGAAAGTTAGTGGATTAGAGCCTTCTCTCAATACACTGTAGTTTGATTTAATTGTCGTTTGTAATTTTAATTGACGTTTTTTTATAATCACTTAACACGCATTCTCAACCTGCAACCCCAAAACACATTATTGACTGTATTGACTCATCCATTGATGAGCTCTACTCTTCCCCGGCAGACACCATAAAAAGTCTCAAGCTTTTAAAGCTTGATACCTTAATATGATTGAGTGGAGATAAGAAAGAAGAAAAATAAGACTTAGCACGCATTCCTCAAGTTAATTTTCATATATTCCTACCCATCGTAAAAACAAAAATAAATATGGCTTTAAAAATTTCTGTTTTAAAATTATCATTTATTTTTTTTAGAGATTCTAAAAGATCTAAAGAGACAAAGGTCGCCTCTCCCGTCAAAATAGACGTCAAAACCAGACGCCATCTATTGACCGTCGCCGCAAACTAGCGGCCTCGGGTCGGTGACAAAGCCACAATACCAGCTTTGGAAAACTGAAAAACGTCCACCTAGAGACCATGGTTTCGGGCTAAAGGCCCTCGTCAGCCTAGGGCGGATAGATGGCGTCTAGTTTTGACGTCTATTTTGACGGGAGAGGCAACCTTTGTCTCTTTAGATCAATATCCTCCCGGCAAAATTTCCATCTATATTCTAAAAGATATTTTTAAAAAATCAAAATTTAAAATTTTGTATAACGATAACGTAGCACTGCTGTTGTCAGACGAGTTTACTTGATAATTGAAGTAAAGATGATCGTTTGCATATTATTTGCATATATTTACTACTCTGTTACATATACCTCTAGCCAAATTGAATTTTTGAGGTGGAGGCATTGAATAATTGTTTGGAAAATGTTGTGTTTAGTATATACAGTAGAACTCGTATAATTCTAATGTCTTTAATTCGAATATTTATCTTGGTCCTTTTTATTCAAAACGTTTTTAATTCGAATTTTTGGATAAATCGAATTTTTTTTTGTCGTTTGGGCTTCGAATTATCAAAGTTCGACTGTAATTCTTTTCATCCAATCAGAAACAAGAGCGTGATGTGGCAGTTTTTTAGGGTGACCAAACTAGATAGTATCTTTTTATTTTTTTCCTTTTCTGGACTGTTGGCTATCGGTGGGTCAAATCTGTGGACGTCGCCATCATTCTTGTGCTCGTAAAGATTCCACCGATATCTAGGTTTACAACTTCCCCTTCTTGGTAACCTCTCTGGCAACACCTATTACTTCCTTTATATCTACTCTCCATGTAACATTTATTTATTTCATTTTATATTTTATTAATTCTTTATATATTTATGTAGTAATGTAGTTTTGTAGTTCTGTTGGATGACTGTAGTGTGGCATGTTCGTTGCAGTCGTGGTGGCCTCAATGTTTAGAGTGGTTTCAGGCGTGGAAGTGGGATTGCACAAAAGGACCAGATATGTTGGATGTCACCATAGAGATGGCGAGAGAGTAAGTGATGCCGACACCAGTCAAAGCAGATCTGTAAAGAGGGGTCTGTCAATCATCGGGTCTCTAGGCGGACTAATCTTGTTTTTCGGACCTTTTTCTTCCACTGGCGCCGACTGTCACTCACTCGAAATTTTATTTCTGTCAACTTGGCAATTACATTGTTAAGAATGGTTAGGAAAAACGACACTAGATGGCGTGCGCCAGGGAATACGCCACAGAGTACGCCCTACCTGACTGTTTTCGAATATATAAAAGAAGGTATTTGAGGATGTTGAGGATGGGTGAGAGGCTCGAGCGCGAAAGGGTATTTGAGGAGAAGTTAGGCTCGAGCGCGAAAGGGTATTTGAGGAGAAGTTGGGCTCGAGCGCGAAAGGGTATTTGAGGATGTGGAGTTAGGCTCGAGCGCGAAAGGGTAGTTGAACGGTGGCGTGGAGAAAGTGTTAGATCATCAAAGTAAGAAGTAGCGGAAGGAAGTTCAAAGTAAGAAGTAGCGGAAAGTAGGTCAAAGTAAGAATAGAAAAGGCATAGTAAATAAGGCGGAAGTGAAAGTATAGATTCGAGGATAAAGAAAACCCTGTCCAGACAGTTCCGAAGTGAAAGAAGCGTAGCTGAAGTGAAAGAGCTGAGGTTGAAGTCTAGGGAAGAGCGAAGCAGAAGTCAAAGAGGATCAAGTCAAAAGATTAAGTTCAAGAACTCAAAGAAGTTAGAGATAAAGAAGACAAAATTGGAAAAGTCAAAGTAAACTGTACATATGTAAATAAGCCTTTTGATATTTCGGATTACCATATAAGGAAATAAAGTTCAATATTATTCAAAAGGCCGAGGCTGATTCTTCTCTGGGATTTCAATGACTGTTAGTCATTCTTAGTTATAACACAAAGACTTAACATATTGGTGAGCCGGACGTGATCCTGGAGAGAATGGAGGCATTAAAGAAGATGAGATCTCCTCTTAGAGGATTGATGACAAAGAAGGTAGCCGAGATTAAAAGAATAATAGAGATGATCCTACGAATAGAGTAGAAATATTGGCTCTACACCAACAACTAAAAAGATTAGAGCAGAGAGTGGAGGCGTTGAATGGAAGGATCGAGAACTTACGCATAAAAGAATCTGAAGATGAGCCTAAGGGAAACGGAAGAAAGGATTTTGAAGATGAGCCTAAGGGCGACGGAGTAAAGGATTCTGAAGCGAAGCCTAAGGGCGATGGAGTGAAGGATTCTGAGACGGCAATTAAAGGTTATGAACCGGTAAACAATTCTAGAGCGGTAGCTGAAGGCGCTGACTAAGTAAAGATTTCAGATGAAACTGAATCGATTGATGATAATGAGGAAAATGATGAAGGAGTTGTCAGAGTTCCAGCATCGAGGAAATTGGTGGAAGCAGGACCAACGAGAGATGCGGAATTTAAAATAAAGGATAATTATAAAGAAACAGAATCCCAAGATTTGAAAACCATAAATAAATCTGATTATGTAAAGAATAAGGACGATAAATACAACAAGGAAACAGATCATGATGGAAATGAAGCGAAAAATATGGATGCAGAACAAGGTACTGATTCAAAGATGGAAGAAAAGCTAGATGTAGAACAGGGTACTGATTCAAAGGTGGGAGAAAAAATTATTGATCCAAAAGATTGGTTGAATGAGGAAAATCCACCTGAAGTAAAAGAACACTATTTGCCACGTCACCTTTTGTTTAAGAATGAATCCAGGGCTACGCCAATACGGCCAGTATTTGGCGACGCTTCCTGTCGAGGACACGGCACACTCGCCTTAAGACGGTATTTGAAGAGGAGACCCATTCTACTGAGGAGAATCCCGGAAATAAGGATAAAATATCGGGAGAATAGGTACGGGATTTTGGCCGACATGGGGAGATATTTCCAGGTGATGGCCATCAAGGAAAATGATTGGGACTACCTCCGATTCCTTTGGAGGAAGAAGATGGACGTTATATAGTCGCCTTACCTTGGCGGGAAAATAAGGGAGAACTAAATGACAATCAGGCGATAGCTTATGGAAGACTAGTAGCGAGAACTAAGCAACTCTATAATACGAGAAAATTTGAAGAATATGATGGCGTGTTGCGAGACTGAATTGGGGAAGATTTTATTGAGGAAATACCGATGGGAATAAATGGTTCCAAGATACCTAGATACCTGTACCTGGACTCTGAGGGAGACGTACAATTGCATGTCTTCTGCGACGCTAGTTGTGAGGCTTACGCCTCTGTTGTTTTGCTAGATCTGTGGTACAGGATACAATCAGAGTCGCGAGGGTAAAAACAAAGCGGGGTATGTTGATGAGACCCATCCAAAAGATTTACCCTTTGAAGTGACCTCAGAAGAGGATATGGCTCTTTGTGCTCACACAAAGAGGGTGGGGGTATGTTAAGAATGGTTAGGAAAAACGACACTAGATGGCGTGCGCCAGGGAATACGCCACAGAGTACGCCTACGTGACTGTTTTCGAATATATAAAAGAAGGTATTTGAGGATGTTGAGGATGGGTGAGAGGCTCGAGCGCGAAAGGGTATTTGAGGAGAAGTTAGGCTCGAGCGCGAAAGGGTATTTGAGGAGAAGTTGGGCTCGAGCGCGAAAGGGTATTTGAGGATGTGGAGTTAGGCTCGAGCGCGAAAGGGTAGTTGAACGGTGGCGTGGAGAAAGTGTTAGATCATCAAAGTAAGAAGTAGCGGAAGGAAGTTCAAAGTAAGAAGTAGCGGAAAGTAGGTCAAAGTAAGAATAGAAAAGGCATAGTAAATAAGGCGGAAGTGAAAGTATAGATTCGAGGATAAAGAAAACCCTGTCCAGACAGTTCCGAAGTGAAAGAAGCGTAGCTGAAGTGAAAGAGCTGAGGTTGAAGTCTAGGGAAGAGCGAAGCAGAAGTCAAAGAGGATCAAGTCAAAAGATTAAGTTCAAGAACTCAAAGAAGTTAGAGATAAAGAAGACAAAATTGGAAAAGTCAAAGTAAACTGTACATATGTAAATAAGCCTTTTGATATTTCGGATTACCATATTAGGAAATAAAGTTCAATATCATTCAAAAGGCTGAGGCTGATTCTTCTCCGGGATTTCAATGACTGTTAGTCATTCTGAGTTATAACACAAAGACTTAACATACATTATAACCATACAACACATGGGGATATAGGATATATAGGTATATATTGGACTATATTACAACATATATATATATGCAGATACGTGACGCTGTATTTCAGAAAACCGTGTATGTATATAAGTAGAACCAGGATTCAACCTTTCCACTGAAGAGAGTGACAGGAAGTCACTGAAATGTCGGGAGTTAAACTATAGGTTGATGTGTTGTTCTCTGTATCTACTTCCAACCAACCTTCAGAGACACACTTATGTTATCAGCTGGCCAGTATACAAAATCAGGGGAATGGTTGAATCCTAGGTAGAGCTATACTGTAAGTAGAACTAGGATTCAACCATTCCACTGAAGAGAATGACAGGTAGTCACTGAAATGTCGGGAGTTAAACTATAGGTTGATGTGTTGTTCTCTGTATCTACTTCCAACCAACTATAGTTTGATGTGTTGTTCTCTGTATCTACTTCCAACCAACCTTCAGAGACACACTTATGTTATCAGCTGGCCAGTATACAAAATCAGGGGAATGGTTGAATCCTAATTAGAGCTATACTGTAAGTAGAACTAGGATTCAACCATTCCACTGAAGAGAGTGACAGTGAAATGTCGGGAGTTAAACTATAGGTTGATGTGTTGTTCTCTGTATCTACTTCCAACCAACAGATGATCTTCAGATAATTGTATAGATCAGGAACTTTGCGCTATTGAATATCTGCTTCTCTTTATATTCTGATCGCTAAGAGGGGGGAAATAATGTGAAGAATTCAAAATATAAATATTGTCACGTGGAAAATCAGGCAAGAACAAACTATGAGTGATAAGCAAAAGAGGGAAGTGTACAAAGTAACAAAATATAAACATAAAAAATAATACTCTGCTAATAAAATAATAAATACTTTGCTACAATATTTATTTTCTCCCCCTTTCGATATAATTAATATTTAAAATATGTAAATAATAATTTGTATATAAAAATAGTATATATCATTAATTTATTATCGTGATACTCCTGTTGAAGGACTGACAAGTCCGAAAGCTTGAAAATAAAAATTTGAACAAGAAACTTAACCCTAGAAGCTTTATTTACTTTATAACAATATGGTTATGTCTATCTATCTCTGTGAAAAATAGACACTTCGGCCAGTTAGAGTTTTATTTTCCTAACGTTTCAACAAAATTCTTTTGTCTTCGTCAGGAGAAATAAAGCATTTGACAAGACGTTAAAAATCATTATTTCTCCTGACGAAGACAAAAGATTTTCATCAAAATTCGAAAATATTATCAAAAATCGAAACTATCATAGACGCGTATGTTTCTTTTTAAAAATAAACAATTTCTACTGTCCTTACTGCAATGGAAAAATTAATGTGAGGGCCTGGTTCATCCGTGGTGAACCCTCCCAGCGATTTCGCCAGTTTAATCTACCATACCGCTGTTATATTGTATTTTTTAAACTTCCTTTTATAGTGATACTGATGCTAGACTCTTTGAAAGGGTGTTTTAGATGAACTATGGACATAAGCTTTGAGGACAGTAGAATTACATACATTTATAAATATATAATATGCTTCGAGCAATCGCTCTTCCGTAAACATCAAATATATTATAATAGTCTATAATAGTTTCGAATTTTGATGACAGATGGCGCGCTAATGCACCATAACAAAAGATTTTTATTGAAACGTTGAGAAAATGAAACTCTAACTGGCCGAAGTGTCTATTTTTTAAAAGAAATATGAATGCCGGCCAGGCAACCTCTATCTTTTGGATATCTCTGTAAAATGAACATTTTTATTGAACTTTACTAAATATTTTCTGCAAGTAGATTGTTGAGTTCAGGGAAGTATAAATAAATGTACCAGTAAACAAATAAAGTTGCATACATCAATCTATCTAAGCAATGTTCTATTTACATATCGGGTAGTATTGTTGTATGATCGTTTTTGAAAACAACTCTCAGATTTATAAAATTAATTTATTAAACTTTAAACATTTTTAGATATATATAGAAAGAAACGAGTTAATTACCTCGTATTTAAGGCAACAAAAGAATCATCTAATTTACATACATCGTTCTAACCAGATTCAACTTGTGCAAAACAGACGACAAAGAAAAATAAACAAAATCAATGGTAGAGGGTAAGTTCCTATTTTTTACAAGCTTTCACACTCAAAGAATAATCATTTTATCGCTTCAATTATACTCGGTGGTACAGGCTCAAAAATAACGTTACAGAAACTATTGGGTGCTCAAATATGACTCTTCGTTTTTAAAAATTTGTTTTTAATTTGTGTAATCTAATTTTTACCGATTTCTTTGTTTTGCATTGAATTCTGCGTCTTAAACGCTAGCTACTCATATGTAATACAGTAAAACCTCCCTGTAAAGCACATCTAATTGCAGAACCAAAGTGTCCTTTAGGGAGAAGTTTCCTCTTACTGGATAGTTGCTACAGTAGAATCTCCCTGTAAAAGACAACACCTAATTGCATAGCCAAAGTGTCCTTTAGGGAGAGGTGTGCTCTTACCGGAGATTTGATAAATTGTAAAAATGATAATTTTGCAAATGAAAACTGTCCTTTGTAGAGAGATGACCGCTAGCAGGGTGTCCTCTAAAGGGAGGCTCTACTGTACTTAATATAAAGACTTATGCGTATTTTCATTTTAAGTTCTTCAGATATTTACCTTTGTGCCTGGAAAATCTCGCTTGAGGGAAAAAAACTTTGTTTTTAATTTTCAACTTCAAGAAAATTTCAGCCGAAGCTCATCGAATATTCTTTAGCGCCTATGGAAACATTGCTCCTAATTGAGATTCTGTCAAGAATGTACCAACACTTCACCCTACGTATTGCTATCAAAAGTATCAGCAAACAAATCTAAGGCAATAGCTTACTATAATTCTTTTAGATCATCATTATGTAAGGAGCATTCAACAAGTGAATGACTTTGAGATGAAGAGTAAAGCCAGTTCAATTTCTATTTCACTACCTATGTAAATAACACAATTATTACCTTACCCAATTGGGAGAATCTGTATGGGGCAAGTCCCTAATAAAGGCTTTTGTGTGTGTGATTCTGTCAAGAATTATTTGACTGCCACTCGACAAGCTGCTTTACCTAGTTCACATGCTATGGGAAATATCCAGAAGGAAAGAAAATGGCTGTTTCACGAATTGAGTGAAAACAAGGAGAATTGAAGAACGCGATATCTGAAATCCTTCTAGAAACGTTTCAAAGAAAGTTTTATATTTATCGTATTGTGACTGGGGATGAAAAATTGATCTATTTTGAAAATCTGAAGGGCAAGAAATCCTGGGTATGCCCAGGATGGCCGACGGCTTCGACCGTCAAACCCAATACCACGGCGAGAAAGTTCTTCTGTGGATCTGGTGGGATCAGCACGGCATACTTTACTACGAACTTCTGTCTCAGGAGAAACGATCACTGGTCATCTCTGTCAGCAACAATTGACGCAGTTACGCCAAGAAACAGCAATGAAACGACCAGAATGGGCGCCACGACATAAGTTGATACTGCTTCCTGACAACGCAACATGTCGCACAATAGGTAAAAGACACCCTGAAAGACTTCAAATAGGAAGTCATCCGCCATACTCTCCAGACATTGCTCCATCGGATTATCACCTCTTCCGGTCGATGTTACATGTGCTGGCTGAGCAGCGCTTCCAGAATAGCGAAGAAGAAAATTGACTTGATGAATGGAGTTTGCCTCGAAACCTATAGCTGTTATTTGATGGTAAGCTACCTAAATTACGGGAGAAAGTTGTGTATCTAATAATGGAAAGTATCTATATACAGTTACGAGCGTCATCATCTCTGTCACCGTTTGCTTTTTGTTTGGAATGGCGCTCTCCTATTGGTTGGTTACGATCACGTGGCTACGATGGCGCCGCCACTACGCGAGACACTTTGTTTTTTACTTTGCCCCCCCCCCCCCCCCCCCCCCACTCGCTTTTTGGTTTTTGTAACTATTGTGTTGGAGCGGGTCGCTCCTTAAATAAATGCATATATTAGTTAATAACTAAATGGAATCCTCTCTTTCTTTTTCCCAGTAAGAGACGCCTACGGAAGCCAACAGTACATAGACAGATAAAGCACATAAGCTATAGTTATTAACTAACATATGCATTTATTTAAGGCGCCAATTTATAATTGTAACAAATAGTATTTGAATCAAAACATTCAATCGGGTAAAACACGGGCGTTGCCCGGGTCATTCGGCTAGTTTTAAATAAATGTCAAGCATAATTTTGTTTCTAGTTTATAAAATTTTCTAACCAGGGCAAAAAACACGAAATATTACTTAGGCACTTAATATTATCAATATACTGTGCCATTTTTTTTTTCTAAAAATATCTTTGTTTAATACCAGAAATTCGCATTCAACTTCAATTTTTATTTGAAACTGTAGAAATTCGTTGTTATTTTTTCTTTTGTAGACAACTCTTGAATGCGTGCACACTTAATATTACCAATATACTGTGCCAATTTTTTTTCTAAAAATATCTTTATAAAGTAAATAAAGCTTCCAGGGTTAAGTTTCTTGTTTAAATTTTCATTTTCAAGCTTTCGGACTTGTCAATTCTTCTACAGGAGTATCACAATGTAAAAGGATTGACAAGTCCGAAAGCTTGAAATTAAAAATCTTAAGAAGAAACTTAACCCTGGAAGCTTTATTTACTTTATAATATTATAAATCAAGGGAAAAAATCTTTGTTTAATACCAGAAATTCGCTTTCAACAACAATTTATATTTTCTAGAACTGTCTGTAGAGATTTGTTGTTATTTTTTCATTTTGTAGACAATTCTTGAATGCTTCAAGTTGTTTTGGAAGGCTGGTTAAACCGTTTGGTTTACGACCACTACGACCCGGGTTCGATCCCCGCATTGGACACTTTTTTCTGTTTAAAAAAAAAAAAATGCTCCAATGGCCCCCCGATTCTTGCAAAAGTCCAACCCCACCAGCGAGTGCAAGTAACCAAACGGGGCTCTGGCACATTTGTAAGTGCAAAGTCGAACTGCTTTCACATGTGTAGACATGTGGTGCGCTTATACAGTAAAAAGCAGTCGCTAACTACCCACCATGATTATCATGGCCTGTACCACGTGTACTAGGGATAAGCAAAAAAAAAAAAAGTTGTTTTTACGAAGATGTCTGAGGTATAAGGACCCATCAGCAAGGCTAGGCTTGGTAGAGTGGATAGCATACACTGTCGATGTTCTGTGAGTTGTCTAAATGTCCAAAATTAATGGAGTAATAGGTTTAAAATAAGAAATTATAAATGCAACTCATTTTTGATTATACTTTCAAAAATAAAATAAGTCATGGACAAAATAACTTTTTCAAAGTTAAACAGCTAAAATTATTATTAGCCGGCTACATACCCGGCAATGTAGGAAGGTATCAATTGGTAGTGTCTGTTCTCCATAGGAGCGGCTACAAAGGCCGTCTGCACTCCATGTCAGGAGCGGCCAACCAAAAGAAAGAAAAAAAAAGGTTTAAAATGAAAATGTTTTTAATTAAAAAGAAGGCATTTGGGATGTTATAAATTCGCCTAAGCCTGACAACGATGGTCCAGCATTAAATGAGTGGAATAAAACGCTCAAACTATGGCTAATATATGTCTTTTTAGTTGAAGATAACCAACTGGTTTACATGAGGAAATTAAAGACACCTAGTGAAATTTGGAATGATTTAAAGAATTTATATGAACGATCAAATTTGTCGAATAAATTATTTCTATTGAGAAAATTATACAGAATGAAACTTGAATCAAACTCAACCATGTAAAACTTTATTAAGGATTACAATGGAAATAGTTGAAAAACTTACAGATCTTGGTGAAGAAATTAAAGATAATCACATAGTTGCTATATTGCTGTGTGAATTACCAGAAGAATATGAACCGTTGATTACAGCTCTAGAAGCTAGACCAGAAATAGAAATAACTTTAAACTATGTAAAAGGAAAATTAATAGATGAGTATGACCGCAGAAAAGTAAGAAGTACATTTAATCAAGGTTATTGTGAGCAAGCAATGAAAAGTGTGAAAAGAAACGCCAAACTATAATATGTCATTATTGCTCAAAACTGGGTCATATCAAAAAGGATTGTTTTAAATTTAAAACTGATCAACGTGAAAATCGAAATAAAAATAGAGGGAAAAATAAGTATTCATATTTTTTCCAAAATAAACTGCCACGTGAACAAGATCCTCATGATAAATCACCCTTTTGTTTTAATGCTTTAATAGATTATACAAGTAAAGGCCTGTGTATTGATTCTGGTGCGTCAATGCACATGACTGGAGATAAGTCATTTTTAAATAAAATATATCAAAATAGAAATGATAAAATCGTTTTCCAGATGGAAAATCCAAGAATTCTGAATTAATTGGAGAAGGCTACATCACCTGTGTAGGGTGGTCCGGAGCTTCGGGGAAAAGGACTTATTCTTTCACATGAACAGTGTTACATCACCTGTGTATTGTCTAATGCAAGTACCAAACAAATTTTGGCAAAGAACGTCCTATATGTGCAAGAAATGAAGGAAATTCTACTTTCTGTTAATAGATTAACTCAATTGGATTTTGAAGTTAATTTCAAAAGAAATATCTGAGAAATCAAAAGTAATGGAGAATTATGTGGTTTGGGAACTAATGTCTCAATCTATATTTATTGAACACCGCGGATAAAAATTATATCTTGTGTCTGATGGTGAATGCAACAATTGCATTCATATATGACACAAGAGATTAGGGCATGGAAGAACTGATGCAATTGAATTTCTAATGAAGAATAAAATGGCAAGAGGAATTTTCATAAATCCATGTAAAAGTAATGGAAAATTCATTTGCGAAATCTGTATAAAGTCCAAATTAACTAGACAACACTTCCAAAATAAAAAAAATATATATGAATCTACAAAACTTTTGGATTTAGTGAATACAGACATATGGGGACCTGTATAGGCTATGACATCTGGAAAAAAAATAGATATCTTCTAACTTTTATTGATGATTTTTCCAGATACACAACTCTTTTTCTGTTGAAAAATAAGAACGAAGTTTTTAATAAATTAGAGGACAATTCTGCATTTGTACAGAACAAGTTTAAAACAAAAATTAAAATACTAAGGTCAGATAATGGCGGTGAATATCAATCAACCTCTATGCAGGAATTTTTGAAACATGAAGGTATTTGCCATCAAACTTCAGCACCATATTTCCCACAACAGAATGGAGTGGCTGAAAGAAAAAAATAGATCTTTAGTTGAAATGGCAAAGACAATGCTAAATGAATTTGGCTTAGATTTTAAATATTGGGGTGAAGCAATTTTAACTGATAATTATAATAATGAATAGATTCAAAAAGGGTGAGTTTCTTTATTTGAAAAATTAATTCGAGCTTTCGGGCGCAAGCTGCCCTTCTACAGGAATAAAAGTTACAATTTCAATTAATCATGTATTTACAGTTATATATATTTTATTTAAATGGTTTCTCGCTTTGGTCTTGTATAGCGTGAGTGGATCACATGCCCGCGTGATTTAGCCCAAATCAAAGAAAAGCCTTGATAAAGAGAGGCGTGTTGCCCCTAGAAATACTAGCCGATTAACAATTTATATCCAGTATATGCCATATATTTATCTATACATATATATAAGCTATTTTTTGAATATTTAGGATTACTTATGAAGTTTTATATTTTATTATTTAAGAAAATTATTGCTATGTAAATTAGTCAATTGGTTCATATTATTATATGCAAAATTGTTAAGTGGTGTGGTTAAGAGAAATCGGATAATTCTATTTTAGTTTTTGGACCAGCCTATCATATGTCTCTGGGATATCTATGTGTCTATTTATGCTATTATATTTTGATGAAATCAGTGCTTCCAGTATTAATCTTTTGTATTTACTATTTATGTTTGTATAATGAATATTAGGGTTTGCTAGGTTGAAATCGTGATCTGTGTTTCTGATATGTTGTACTATTAGAGATTTGGGGTCTTTGTTTTTAATATTTCTTCTATGTTCGTCTATTCTGTCTTTTATATGTCTACCTGTTTCACCTACATATACATTATTACATTGGTTGCATGGTATGGAATATACGGCTTTGCTATTGTATAGTTTTGTCATAGGAATACTGTTTCTTGTAATGGGGTTTCTTATTATGGTTGCTATACTCGGGTTGCTTTCATAATATGTTCTTATACCGTGTTTGCTTAAAATTCTGGCTATATTGGTACTACTATGGGAATAGGGAAATATACATATTGATTTATAAACATGGTTATTTCTTATAAGAGAGGGATTATGGAAATGTCTTAATATAAAGTTTTTCGGATAACCACTAGAAGTGAGTTTATTGATCAAAAATTGGGTTTCTGTATCTTTTGAGAGTTGGGTGGAACAATGTGTATATATTCGTTTTGAGAGGGTTTTTACAGTGTTGATCTTGTGACTGAGGGGGCAATAAGAGGAAAAGTGTATATAATCTGGAGTGGAGTTTGGTTTATGGTATATTTCTGTTGTATATTGGTTTTGTGTTTTTAGTATAAGTACATCTAGAAATGGTAAGGTCTTATTGTTTTCTGTTTCTATGGTAAAATCAATATCATTATGTATGGACTTTAGTTGGGTAAAAATGGTATCTATTTTGGTAGAGTTGGCTATACAAAAGATGTCGTCTATGTATCTCTGCCAGATGATGATATCTGTGGGAAAAAGGTTGGTTATTGTTTTATCTATTTTTCTCATTACTATTTCTGCCAAAGGTGAAGAGAGGGGACTTCCCATGGGGGAGCCCTTGGTTTGTCTATAAAAATTACTATTGAAGGAGAATATGTTGTATTGTAGGCTGAGCTTAACTAATGAAATAATTTTAGAAGAATTATCTGGAGGAATATTGTTTAATGCTAAAAATTCTATTGTGTTATCTATTATTAGACGGTGTGGTAGGCTTGGGTACATATTAACTACGTCAAAAGATATCATGGTGCTGTTAGGAGAGGGGGGGAGGCTGTGTATATTTTCTATAAATTTTGGTATGGATGTGATGGATGTGGTGGTAGGATTATCTTTTAGAATGGGGATTAGGAAGTTTGCTAGGAACTTAGCTAAGGGGGCTATAGGAGACATATGATAGGCTATGATAGGGCGAATAGGAATACCTGGTTTATGGGTCTTGGGTTGGCCGTAAATATAAGCGGTATTTTTTATGTTTTCTCTTAACCACACCACTTAACAATTTTGCATATAATAATATGAACCAATTGACTAATTTACATAGCAATAATTTTCTTAAATAATAAAATATAAAACTTCATAAGTAATCCTAAATATTCAAAAAATAGCTTATATATATGTATAGATAAATATATGGCATATACTGGATATAAATTGTTAATCGGCTAGTATTTCTAGGGGCAACACGCCTCTCTTTATCAAGGCTTTTCTTTGATTTGGGCTAAATCACGCGGGCATGTGATCCACTCACGCTATACAAGACCAAAGCGAGAAACCATTTGAATAAAATATATATAACTGTAAATACATGATTAATTGAAATTGTAACTTTTATTCCTGTAGAAGGGCAGCTTGCGCCCGAAAGCTCGAATTAATTTTTCAAATAAAGAAACTCATCCTTTTTGAATCTATTCATTATTATAATTATTGAAAGGATTATTCGTCTTAACTGATAATTATTTGTAAAACAGACTTCCTACCAGAAAGCTCACAAAAACTCCATGTGATCTAAGGCTTATCTCCGTGATACTTGAAGAATTAATAAATTTGAACAAAATGCTTTGGAATGCATCTTTGTCGGATACTTCCAAAGATCTAAAGCCTACAGAATCCTCTTTCCTGAAACTGACAAAATAACAATTAGCATAAATCTTGCCTTCATTGATAACTTTGATGGAAATTCTGTAAAAAAAATAGGAATGATGAAGACTTTAATATTGTGGACCTGAACCTTTTCAATAAGCCACAAATAGAGGAAACTAATGATCATAATGTAAATGAAGATGTACATGAAGATGACCTACAACCTTCAGTGTCAGCTTCAACATTGAGAAGATCTCAGAGATCAACCAAAGGAATACCTCCACAGAGATACAGCCTTCATGCAAATTATGCATCTATTAGAGAACCTCTCAATTGGAATGAAATAGAAAATATTCCTTTAGACGAGAAAACAGAATTGATAAAGGCTTCAGAAGAAGAGATGAAATCTCTTATAGAAAATGATACATAGACTTTGACTGATCTCCCGCCTGGACAAAAAACAATAGAATGTAAATGGATGTTTAAAACTAAACACAATCAAGATGTAAATGTTGAAAGGTTTAAGGCAAGATTGGTTTCTAAAGGTTTTGATCAAAAATATAGTGAAGATTACAAGAAACCTTTGCCCCTGTGATAAAATTAAGCACATTAAGAACTATGTTTTCTATCGCTGCATCTCGTAGAATTTAATCATTAGACATTATGACATTAAAACGGCCTTCCTATATGGGGAGTTGATAGAAGAGATATACATGGATCAACCAGATGGATATATTCATATAGGAAAGGAAAATATAGTTTGTAAAAACTCAACAAATCAATTTATGGGCTCTAAAACAATCAGCAAGATCCTGGTACCAAAAGGTTAATGAAATTTTAAGGACTTTAGGATTTTCTCAAGCAAAGTCGGATCCCTGTCTTTATACTAATAGACAATTTGGAGAAATGATATATTTGCTCATATATGTAGATGATTTTTTGATTTGTTCAACCTCAAATGATTATATTAACGAGGTCAAGTCAAAGCTTTCTGAACATATTCAATTGAAGGATCTGGGTGATGCGCCACTCATTATCTAGGAATTCAGATTGAAAAAGATATTGATGGGAACATACTACTGCATCAGAAGTTGAAAATATTGGGGATTTTGAACAAATATGGAATGAGCAGTTCTGAGGCTGTATCCACACACACAATTCCATAAAAGTTGAATATTTAAACATAAAATATGATAAACCTTTGTCTTCAAATGAAAAATATAGATAATTGATTGGTGAATTGATGTATATCGTCTACTGCACCAGGTCCGAACTCTCTTCTGCTTTTGGTATTTTGAGTAGAAGAATAATCAAACCAAATGAACATGATTGTAAAGCTCTTAATAGAATTTTGGGGCACTTGAAAAACACTTTGGACCTAGTATTGGTGTTTGAATCTTCATCTTCAGTTGAACTAACTGGATACACTGACTCAGATTGGGGTAATGAAAAGGACAGAGTCTACTACAGGATATATTTATAAATTTGGAACTAATCTGATCACGTGGGTTAGCCAAAAACAAAACTCAGTTTTCCTTTCTTCGATAGAAGCAGGATATGTGGCAGCAGCAACAGTCGTTCAAGAAGCAATTTAGTTAGACTCACCGATGTCAGATTTTGGATTTGATATTAAAAAACCTATTATCTTAAATGAAGATAATCAAAGTTGTATAAAATTACTAAATTCAGAAAAAATACCTGCTAGGACAAAGCATATTGATATAAAGTTTCATTTCATCAAGGACTTAATTTCTAATAATTTTCTTTCTCTGAACTACTGTCCAACTGAAAAGATGTTAGCAGACATCTTGACCAAGCCACTTCCTAAGAATAAGTTTAAAGAGTTGAGACAAGGAATTGGACTCATCACCTACAGCCATTGAGAAGATGATTGTTGGAATATTACAGAGTAACAATGGCTATAGATGAGCTCTCGTAGTTGAAAAGGAACTTGAATATAATAATTATTGGTCTTTGTTTCACTTTTACTAAGTTTGTTTTGTAAAAAATAGTACAAATGTGATATTGTACTGGGATAAGGTGCATAAATTAAGAAAAAGACATTCCCTTATCTTGCAACTGAAAGTTGCTGATGGCTTACGCCATCTATCGGAATAAATATCAACAATTCTCGTTGATTGGCCAAATTTGGCCAATTCTGGAATAATTAAAATCAACGATAATAGTTTATATTTATTCCGATAGATGGCGCAAGTCATCAGAAACTTTCAGTTGCACGATAAGGAGATGCCTTTTTCTTAAGTTTGTTTTTGTATACTTGCTATTAATAATAAATAATATGAAAAATAAAAGGTTACGAATTCATCCTTCATACTATATTTAATAAGTCATTTTAATAATAACAAGGATAAGGTGAACAGTTTTTGGCCTGAGCCAGAGATGGCATTCCAATCGGCTAAAGAATATTGTTACGTCGTACCCAGACGTTGCTCGTGTTCTTTGTCTAATCAGGATGCCACAAAGATACACACGTGAGTTCGAAGGGATGCAGCTAAAGTTATCGCTTTATTATACGTGGCACTGAACAGAAGGAATATAATCAGCGGGACTTGCCTTCAACCTCTCCGTCAGAAGAATCCTTGGCGCCGTGGAGGTCACTTTTGTTAAACCTTCCGCTTCACACTATAAAGTCCAGTTTGGACTACACCGCCTTGTAGGCCGCTCCGATGTCAGGTTCTCCTGGCACCGTCTTACAGGATCATCCACACGCCCGGAGGCAAGTCGCCACGTCTTCTCCTTACCGCAGATGTGACCAGACCCTGTCCCCCGCCCCCCCCCCACAAGAATGCTGTTTTTGGCTCATCTACCCCCAACTTTACTCTGAATTTTTGGCCTTGTCATCCACTTTAAAATACGTTTCCTCTCTGCGCGTGCATGTCAGTTTCAACTTGTTCGCTCAAGAAGTTCGTGTAAATGAGTCTTTTCAGTCTTGCGCGTTAAAATGGATAAACTTAAATATATCGTGCAGTTATTAAATTATTCGTTTTGGATGGATTAATCCATAAAGAAATTCATCCGAAATTAACAAAAGTTTCCTGGAACTTTGCGCCTTCAATTTCAACCGATAAAAATTAGGCAGCTGAATTTAAACCTGGTCGCTCGTCGCTCAAAGATGACCCACGTGAAGGACAGCCAAAAACTGCAACCACACCGGAAACTATTGAAAAGATGCACAATATCGTGTAGAATAATTGGTGGGTAAAGGTGTGTGAGATAACTGAGGACATGGAAATATCGGAAGAAAGAATGCGGAACATCATGCATGAAGAATCAGGAAAGCGAAAGCTCTTCGCAAGGTGGATGCCGCATTTGCTGAATGCATTTCAAAAGCAAATGCTCAAATTCATTCGCAGAAATCTTTGGACCTATTCAAGAGGGATCCGACCGATATTGTCACCATGGATGAGACATGAGTCCATCACAAAATACCAGATATCAAACAACAGCCGAAGTAGTGGGTGGAAGCCGGTGGTTCTGTGCCAAAAAGCGAAGTCGATCGCATCTGCCAGAAAGGTAATAGCCAGTGTGTTTGGGTGCCAAAAGAATCTTGTTAATTTATTACCTTGAAAAAGAAAGAAATAATACAAGTAAATATTATCTAACCTTCTTGACCAGCTGGATGTCGAAATTCGTTAGAAGAGGACTGCTCCCGCCATCTATCAGCAACTTTTGTAACTAATTTTGCTTAAACATAAGAATGTTTCTAGAGAACATCAAGTATGAACAGGTCTCATATGTAAAAACTTATGAACAAAGATAATTCAAAAAGGTTGGGTCATTAAATATGATACGTTGTAGAATGTGCATAATTCTCTTAGCATTTTAAAATATTTATCATAAGAGAATTATGCACATTCTACAAAAAGTATCATAATATGAGCCACCCTGTTCAAATTGTCTTTGTTGATCAGTTTTTAAATGGGATCTGTTCGTACTAGTGGTTTATAGAATAATTCTTTTGTTTAAGCAAAAATAGTTACAAAAGTTACTGGTAGATGGCGGTAGCAGCCCTCTTCTAGTCTTCTTCTTTCTTATCTCCACTCAATGTTGTTGTTGTCGTGTCCAAAGAAGAGTCTCAGATGTCTCCATGCATCTCCATCACAGCAGCAGCAATATCCACTATCTTGGGTGTGTAAAGCTGCTGCTCTGGGTCTAAGTCGATTTTCTGCAAGGCTGCGGCCATTGCTGGGCATGAGAATAATCTCCACTCAATCATATTAGGATATCAAGTTGTGACCCTTGATGGTGTCTGTTTGACAACCATCATGACTGGGTGAAGTAGAATGCGTCTGCCTTTGTCATTAAGACTGGGAACACTACTCAGTGGCAGGCCGACTTAGTTCCAAAAGAAATGGCCGCCTCTGACATGAGAAACAGACACCATGTTCAGCTGCTCCTAACATGGTGTACAAACGCTGCTCATCCTGTATCCCTGGATTAGGAGCCCTTACAGGGTACTATCAGCCGGGCCAGCTGAGCCCAGGTTTTTGGTGAGCTTGTTACTGCTCCTCCTCCTCCTTTATCATCCGGGCTTGGGACCGGCAAAGGCGGAGTTCCTCTTCTAGTGAATTTTGACATCCAGCTCGTTAAGAGGGTTAGAGTAATGTTCACCTGTAATATTTATTCCTTTTTCAAGGTAATCAATTAACAAGACAAAGCATTTGTTTCGCTAGGAACGTTCACAACTGATGAGCCAAGACTTACCAATTATACCGCAAATGTTTCTTTTGAACGAAAAATCGAAATTTATTTTAAGGAGAAATAACGATTATTTCTAACCTTAGAGATGAAGTATGATAGAATGAATTGTGACGAATGTGATGAATTATTCACAATTCATTCTATCCTACTTCACCCCTAAGGTTAGAAATAATCGTTATTTCTCCTTAAAATAAATTTCGATTTTTCGTTCAAAAGAAACATTTGCGGTATAATTGGTAAGTCTTGGCTCATCAGTTGTGAACGTTCCTAGCGAAACAAATGCTTTGTCTTGTTAATTGATTACCTTGAAAAAGGAATAAATATTACAGGTGAACATTACTCTAACCCTCTTAACGAGCTGGATGTCAAAATTCACTAGAAGAGGAACTCCGCCTTTGCCGGTCCCAAGCCCGAATGAAAAAGGAGGAGGGGGAGCAGTAACAAGCTCACTAAAAACCTGGGCTCAGCTGGCCCGGCTGAGAGTACCCTGTAAGGGCTCCTAATCCAGGGATACAGGAGCGGCTGCACGTGGCATCTGTTTCTCATGTCAGAGGCAGCCATTTCTTTTGGAGCTAAGTCGGCTGCCACTGAGTAGTGCTCCCAGTCTTAATGACAAAGGCATTCTACTTCACCCAGTCATGAGGGTGGTCAAACTGACACCATTAAGGGTCACAACTTGATATCCTTATATGATTGAGTCGAGATAAGAAAGAAGAAGAAGAATAGAAACCTTTATCTCTGTTATTATAAAAATCGGTCAGTATGTGTCTGTCTTCTTATCAAGTAATTCCTAAACTACTGCATCAAATATTTCAAAGTAATCTCTTTTGACCCTTGGGATAGTTTTAGGATTTTTTTCTTAGAAATCACATTTTTATTTTTATTTCTAAACAATCAGAAGAATTACATTATGATGCATTAGCGCGCCATCTGTTATCAAAATTCGAAACTATTATAGACGCGTATGATTCTTTTTTAAAAATAAACAATTTATACTGCTCTTACTGTAATGAAAAAATTAATGGGAATTTTTTTCCATTAATTTTTCCATTTCAGTAAAGGCAGTAGAAATTGTTTATTTTTTAAAAGAATCATACGCGTCTATAATAGTTTCGAATTTTGAAATCGTAAAAATGAAAATTACTAAACAAAATTTTGATTTAAAAAAAAATATATCAATTGATTCGACTCTCCTAGACATTAATTAAACGATTAAAAATGTTTCCGGAGATGTGTTTCTTTTTATTTTAAAACCATTTCAAGCTTTCGGGTATCTCTGACTTCTACAGGAGAACTTGTATAATGGATAAAGGGACAGGATAGGGTAATAATGTTAAGTAGAGTTTGTGATTATTTGTATTTGTTGCTGTTTTACTTATACGAAAGTCATATGGGGCTAACCATAGTAATTACGGGTTTTCGGGAAAAAAATGGACATGCATTTGTACCCCTGCCGTCTATTTATTATTAATTCACGAAAGCACGTTAAAAGGCCAGGAAAGCAAGTTAAATAAAAGCTTTTTAAAAAGCTACAAGCCTTCCATTATTATTATGGTTCGTTCCATTTGATCTTTGAATGAGTAGAACATCGATGTAAAAAGATTTGTAAATCTTATCTCACTCTTATTACCAAAGCCATTCCCATGTGTACTTTGAGATAAGTCAAAATAACACAATGTACGTCATACATTATATTTATCAAACACACACACACACAAACCTTTATTAAGACACACAGGTCTTACAGAGGATTCTCCTTGGGGTTACAAGACGGAGAAACCTATGAAAGTGGGAAATATACAAAGGGGTAAAAATGGAGAAAGATTATATACACAATAGACGAATGGCCCGGGCAACGCCCGGGTTTTACCCGAGTGCGTATATATTTTAAAAACGTTTTAATTCGTTTATACAATTATTTTATATATTGGCATCATATATTAACTTTATGAACGGAAAAATATGTCCAGGGTAGCCTAGTGGTCATGGCATCTGCCCGGTAAGCGGAAGGTCGTGGGTTCGATTCCCATCCCTTGACACTTTTTTTATTTTATCCATTCTGACCAAAATCTATCCGTGAACTTCACACAGTGAACTTCACACAGACAGAATAAGGCAATTATATAAGTAGATGGTAAATATATACAGATTATTATTTGAATAATCCTATGGAAAATAAGAATATGGATTTGGAAAAGAAATAAAAAACATTCTACTTATCATTATTATAAGTATATTGCCCCTGTAGAAGGGCAGAGATACCTGAAAGCTTGAGACGGTTTTAACCTTTTTAGTTGTTTTTTTTTTCATATAAAAGGAAAGGATATGAGCACGAATCTTTCTTTTATATACAACAACGGTGAGGTATTGGAGCTCTAAGAAGCAGTCTGGTAGATTAAATTGGTGAAACTGCTGAGAGGGTTAACTACTGATGAACCAATCCCTCCCAATATTCTTTCATCGCAGTAAGGACAGTAGAAGTTTGTATTGTATATAAAAGAAACATTCGTGCTTAAATCTTTTAATTTTGTATATATAGATGACGTGTTATTGCTTTGTGTTATTATATATGTATTTCATCTTTTTATTTATATTTTTATTTATAATCTACTAGACGGGTGACCCAGGCTTCGCCCCGGGATTGACCCGTGTGCATATCTACCCGAGTGATATATATTTAGATAAGATTTTTTTATAATTGTTTGTTATTAGCATTATTTATTTGTTTGCATCAGCATAATTTAATCTAATCTTTGATAGAGGGCGCTGTTCGTGAGCTAAGTAGAATAATTTGAATATATAGTTTTAATAAATCATTTATATATTTTTTAAAATAGCCTATCGTCTTCCCCGTATTTTTTTTACCTATGTATGGAAATTTTGGTTTGAATTAGTGAACTACTGCGAATTTGTATACCGGACATACAAACAAACATACAAACAGACAAACATTGATTTATATAGATATAGATATTACTATGAAGCATGGATGTTTCTTTTACAAATAAAACAAACTTGTCCTTACTGCGATAAATAAATTTTGGAAGGGCAAATTTCAAATTCAAAATTTCCGTTTTTTTTTTTTTTTTTTTTTTGCAGTAATATATTATTTCTATTAAATCAACGCTTCGCGCGCAGAGATATTCATGCTCATCACAAACATATGTCAGAATTTGAAAGAGGTCGTGTCATTGGCATGAAAGAGGCTGGTTGGTAAAATCGATTAATCGCGCGACATCTGTGTCAAAGTGATGCGGCTATTAGACGATGTTGGCAAGAGTGGGTCAACAACGGAAGAATGTAACGTCAGGACGGTAGCGGTCGACCAAGGGACACAAGGGACCCGTCAGAACAGCTGTCTCAGCACCAGATTCGACGTATCTACCATCCAACGTGAGATCGGCACACAAGTGTCCAAAATGACTATCAACAGACGACTGAGAGCGCGGAATCTAAGAGCTCGCCGACCGTTACGATGTCTACCCCTCACACCCGTGCACCGACAAATCCGACTACAGTGGTGTCGGGAGCGATCAACTTGGAACTGCGCTGACTGGGGACGTATAGTCTTTAGTAACGAGTCCCGTTTCTTACTGTGTCCTGACGACCGTCGCAAACGTGTCTGGAGACGTCCTTGGAAGCGTGTGGGTCCTGGCCTTACTTTCGAACTACATATTGGTCCACAACAGGTCGTTATGGGCTGGGGTGCCATTTCATTTGATAGCAGGAACCCATTGGTAGTCTTTCCTGACACCCTGACAGCGCAACTGTACATAGATGACATTCTACGGCCTGTTTCGTTGCCGTTCCTCTCACATCACCCCGGGCTTACTTTTCAACAAGATAATGCCCGGCCACACACGGCACGTGTTACTGTGGATTATCTTCAATCTTGCTGACTCTTTCCTGGCCATCAAGGTCACCTGATCTCTCACTCATAGAGCACATCTGGGACATGATGATAAGGCGATTGCAAGCATCCCTAATGTTTGTAGAAATCCCACAGCACTCCATCCAGAATCTCTATCAGTCCATGACACGCCGGGTGGCAGCCTGTATCCAGGCCAGTGGTGGTCCAACGACATATTGACTATCTCAATTTGTGACCATCAAACTCTGGAATAAAACAATTAATTGTTTTGAAATATTTATCGTTCTTCACCAATATATTTCTTGGTGCATCGATTTATTTTGCTATAGAGTTTATTATTTAAAACACATACTTACCAACCTTTTTTTTTACATTTTAGAGTTCGTGCCTAACTTTTTAAGGAGTATATACGCTAAAAAGGTACCCCCTTCTCACTTTCTAATATAAACATTAAAAATACATTCATCATTTGCATTTAAAACAATGCTTCTTTTGATCTTCTCTGCGAAAATTCAACACTGAATATGCAACGATACACTTTTTCTTTTGCCCCTCCAGGACCTTGGTCCGAGGTGATGTGTTGTTGTAGTGAGATTTTTCTGTATATGCGGTACATCTCACTTGTCTGGGGGTCAGTGGAAGGATAGTCTAAACCGTTGCTTTTTGACCACTATGACCCGGGTTCAATTCCAGCATTGGACTCTTTTTTCTGATTAAAAAATAAAAAAATGCTCCAATGGCCCCTGATTCTTGCAAAAGTCCAAACCCACTAGCGAGTGCAAGTAACAAAATGGGACTCTGACACATTTGTAAGTGCAAATGTCAAACTGCTTTTCACATGTGTAGACATGTGGTACACTTACAGTAAAAACAGTCGCCTACTTTTACCCACCATGATTATCATGTCCTGAACCAAGTGTACTAGAGATAAGCATATCAACACGGGGGCTTTGATTCCAAAATATCTAACAGGAGAGGAGGAAGCCCTAAGAAATCTGCCAAATGTGCCGAAGAAACTTCTTCCGTAGGATATTTAGAAATCATAGACGCGCTTGAACTGATGGGCGCCATAGCCAGAAACCATAATATACAAATAGGATTTTCTGTTCTGATTTATAAAACTGGTGTTGTGGTTTATGCACTTATCTGAGAGATAAGATTAAAGCTTCATATTTTGCTTTATTTAATATAAAGCATTTATAAGGTTGTCCCAAAAGCTTAAATGAACTAAAAAGGAAAAAATAAAATATTGTATCTTCTGTCATTGAGCAATTAGATGTATCTGAGTGAAAATAAAAGCGGCGGGGGACGATCATCATGAATTTTCGAACCTAATGTGATTTAATATGTAGCAACTGATTAGTGATTTTTATAAGTGTTTGCTATATTTTTACCTCTTTTCTAAATATGATGGTCTCCCGCCGCTTTTATTTTCACTTAGATACATCTAATTGTTTAATGACAGAAGATAAAATATTATATTTTTTGGTGCATTTAAATAAACGCTTTTAAAAAATGTATTTTTATTTATTAATTATTTAGTTAGTTTTTAGTCATGAATTTACAAACAAGATTTGTGGGCAAATGGACAGACAGACAGACGGACAGACAGGGAAGCAAGTTCTCTTCTTTCTTATCTCCACTCAATCATATTAGAGTATCAAGCTTGTAAAACTTGAAACCATCATGACTGGGTGAAGTATAATGCGTCTGCCTTTGTCATTAAGACTGGGAGCCCTACTCAGTGGCAGGCCGACTTAGCTCCAAAAGAAATGGCCGCCTCTGACATGAGGAACAGACGCCATGTGCAGCTGCTCCTAACATGGAGTACAAACGCTGCTCATCTTGTATCCCTGGATTAGGAGCCCTTACAGGGTACTATCAGCCTGGCCAGCTGAGCCCAGGTTTTTTAGTGAGCTTGTTACTGCTCCCCCTCCTCCTTTTTCATCCGGGCTTGGGACCAGCAAAGGCGGAGTTGGGAAGCAAGTTAAATAAAAGCTTTTAAAAACAGATACAAACCTTCCGTTATTATCATGGTTCGTTCCATTTGATCTTTGAATGAGTTGAACATCGATGTAAAAAGATTTGTAAATCCTTTCACACTCTTATTACCAAAGCCATTCCCATGTGTACTTTGAGATAAGTCAAAAACACAATGTAAAATCTCACATTATAACTATCAATATTATCATAACTAGTCTCATGTTAATATAATTAATTGTTTCTATATATTGTCGCGCGTGACTCCTCCGGTTCTCGCGACGACGCCGCTTCCTCCTTCGTGGATCACCTACCTCGGGCTCTACCTCTGAAGCCCTACCCTGCAGAACACCCAAAGACCTTCTGAGAAACACCAATAAAGTGGATCTCCTTTCCTCTGGCAGTATCTCTCGGCCTTACCACTAGTGGGGGGACACGAGAGACTTACCAGAAGAGTAGCGACTGTGGTGTTGGCGAGAGAGTCATAACAGCAACCGGCACAAAGACTTCTAACACTCCTCTTTATTGTCACATTTAAACCACATTACATAATAACTCGAATAAAAATTAACAGGTATTTACAGTTAGTTACATACCAGGGCCAATATCAACGGATATTTACACTCATTTACTCCAGGAAACAGGACCACAGCAGTCGGCGATTCCCACACCAGTCCCAGACTAGAAACAGGCTGAAGCGCCATCTATTGGCGGTGGTTGTAGGTGTTTTCAGGCTCATATACGCGAAATATATTTCATCCCAGTATAATATCTATTGCTTTAGCTGTAAACAGTCTGATGCACGCCCGCACATGCCAATAACACATTTTTTCAATTATTTTTATATAGGGATCATTTAGAGATTGTACATTAAGTATTTTCACGTTGAAGAACAGTATATTTGCTCGAAAGCTTGCAAAACCAAGATTTAAGAAACTCTTTACCTGAATTTTCCTTTTTCAAATATCACATACTAGACGAATGGCCCGGGCAACGCCCGGGGTTTACCCGAGTGCGAATATATTTTAAAAACGTTGTCTTGGGTGGTCGCTATTGTCAGGGTGGTCTGTATAGTCAGGTGGATGTATCACACAGCTGATAACAGGGTTGTCTAGAGTGGTCGCTATAGACAGGGTGGTCTGTATAGACAGGTGGATGTATCACACTGCTGATAACAGGGTTGCCTAAGGTGACCGCTATAGACAGGGTGGTCTGTATAGACAGGCAGCTGATAACAGGGTTGTCTAGAGTGGTCGCTATAGTCAGGGTGGTCTGTATAGACAGGTGTATGTATCACACTGCTGTTAACAGGGTTGCCTAGAGTGACCGCTATAGACAGGGTGGTCTGTATAGACAGGTGAATGTAACACACTGATGATAACAGGGTTGTCTAGAGTGCCCGCTATAGACAGGGTGGTCTGTACAGACAGGTGGATGTATCACACAGCTGTAGAGTGGTCGCTATAGACAGGGTGGTCTGTATAGACAGGTGTATGTATCACACTGCTGATAACAGGGTTGTCTAGGGTGACCGCTATAGACAGGGTGGTCTGTATAGACAGGTGGATGTATCACACAGCTGTAGAGTGGCCGCTATAGACAGGGTGGTCTGTATAGACAGGTGTATGTATCACACTGCTGATAACAGGGTTGCCTAAAGTGACCGCTATAGACAGGGTGGTCTGTATAGGCAGGTGGATGTATCACACTGCTGATAACAGGGTTGCCTAAGGTGACCGCTATAGACAGGGTGGTCTGTATAGACAGGCAGCTGATAACAGGGTTGTCTAGAGTGGTCGCTATAGTCAGGGTGGTCTGTATAGACAGGTGTATGTATCACACTGCTGATAACAGGGTTGCCTAGAGTGACCGCTATAGACAGGGTGGTCCGTATAGACAGGTGAATGTAACACACTGATGATAACAGGGTTGTCTAGAGTGGCCGCTATAGACAGGTGTATGTATCACACAGCAGATAACACGGTTGTCTAGAATGGCCGCTATATACAGGGTGGTCTGTATAGACAGGTGGATGTATCACACAGCTGATAACAGGGGTGCCTAGAGTGACCGCTATAGACAGGGTGGTCTGTATAGACAGGTGGATGTATCACACAGCTGATAACAGGGTTGCCTAGAGTGGCCGCTATAGACAGGGTGGTCTGTGTAGACAGGTGGATGTATCACACAGCTGATAAAGGGTGCCCAGAGTGGCCGCTATAGACAGGGTGGTCTGTATAGACAGGTGGATGTATCACACAGCTGATAACAGGGTTGCCCAGAGTGGCCGCTATAGACAGGGTGGTCTGTATAGACAGGTGGATGTATCACACAGCTGATAACAGGGTTGCCTAAAGTGGCCGCTATAGACAGGGTGGTCAGTATAGACAGGTGGATGTATCACACAGCTGATAACAGGGTTGCCCAGAGTGGCCGCTATAGACAGGGTGGTCTGTGTAGACAGGTGGATGTATCACACAGCTGATAACAGGGTTGCCCAGAGTGGCCGCTATAGACAGGGTGGTCTGTGTAGACAGGTGGATGTATCACACAGCTGATAACAGGGTTGTCTAGAGTGGTCGCTATAGACAGGGTGGTCTGTATTGACAGGTGTATGTATCACACAGTTGATAACAGGGTTGTCTAAGGTGACCGCTATAGACAGGGTGGTCTGTATAGACAGGTGGATGTAACACACTGCTGATAACAGGGTTGTCTAGAATGGCCGCTATAGACAGGTGTATGTATCACACAGCTGATAACAGGGTTGTCTAGAGGGGGGCGGGCAGGGAGGTCACGTGTTTGCTGGCAGCCAATGGGCGCGCATTCTATCCGTGAGCTTCAGACAAACAGACAGAATAAGGCAAATATATAAGTAGATAATAAAGCGTTTGTTCGTTGAAGCCGAATAGGATTGGTCCATTCTGTGTCACGTGTTCAAGTTACGTAGTTAAGTGACGTGGCCGGCTGTAGGTCTGTTTGGTTTTTGTTTTCATCCTTTATTTTATTCTATTCTGACCTTATTAGTCATTTTTTGCTTTCGGCAATTTATTCGGTGAATATTTGAGGAATAATATTTTTTAAATAATTTTATTTTTTAATTTAGCTTGATTATTTTATTTTTATAAACAATGTCTCCTAAAAGAGCCCTTTCTCTTGTTGAGGCCATCGAAGCAAAGCAACGTCGTATTGAACAGGGACATGTTTCGAGGAAGATCAAATTCCCCTGCACCTTTGTGGCCAACTTGATCAAGTTTGCCCAAAATGTAGAGCAAAGTATTTCGAATTGGAACAAACGACATACAGTAAAACTTTTCATAAATGCTGTTCCAAAGGAAAAGTCGAACTTGAACCGATTCAAACCTCTGAACTACTTGAAAGTTTAATGACTGGAAAGCATCAACTTTCAAAGAACTTCATGGAAAACATCCGTTCCGTCAACAGTGCCCTAGCATTCGCTTCAATGGGAGCAAACCTTGCACCTCCTCCTGGATATGGGCCCTATTGTTTCCGAATCAACGGACAGATTTATCACCGCTCAGGTGCCTTGCATCCTGAAAATGATGATCATCTATTTACCTGAACCAGTTTTTAGCCATGGTCAGTTATATGTTGCTTTTTCTAGGGTGAAAAGCTCTAAGTGTGTTAAAATAAAAATAATCCACGGAAGCAAGCAAGGAAGGCTTCTTGAAAATAGTTCAGCTTGCTTCACCAAAAATGTTGTTTACAAAGAAATTTATTCATTGTAAGTTCACCTCTTTTAAAGTAAAAATGTTAATTAAAAAAATATCAATAAAATGACCCGAAAGGTAAAATGTTGCAACGCTCGGAAGGGGATCGATCCCTGACGGACCATGAACGTTATTTTACCTCGAACGCTTCCGATTACATATTATTAAGTATCAAAAAGGAATGTGAGAAATAGAATTAGGAATCCACCTGCTCTAGCCGATCCCGTCCTTGGACGGGCTTTTCTACTAGTAATTAATATATAAATATATAAAATAATTAATACGTTTCTACCACTGTTATCATCATATCTAGTGTAAACTTAAAACATAAAAAAAAAGGTAAAAACATTTAGCAAACATTTGTTTACCAATTTCATCATGGCTTTATCACGTGTAATTAGGATTGTTATAACAACAATTATATTTAAATGATATTATAATACAATATAATGCGGCTTATGATTGTAGAACGACATTTGAAAATTATCCCGCGTGTTTTTCTTTTGAACGAAAAATCTAAATTTATTTTAGGGAGAAATAACGATTATTTCTAACCTTAGGGATGAAGTACGAAAGGATGAATTGTGAAGAGTAATGATAAATGGAAAAATAAAGTGTCCAGGGATGGGAATAGAACCCACAGTGTTCCGCTTACCGGGCAGATACCATGTCCACTAGGCTATCCTGGACATATTTTATGTCCCTGGACATGTACCCTGGAAATATGTCCAGGGTGGCCTAGTGGACATGGCATCTGCCCGGTAAGCGGAACACTGTGGGTTCGATTCCCGTCCCTGGACACTTTTATTTTTCTGTTTATCATTACACTTCACAATTCATCCTTTCATACTTCATCCCTAAGGCTAGAAATCATGGTTATTTCTCCTTAAAATAAATTTCAATTTTTCGTTCAAAAGAAACACATGCAGGATAATTTTCAAATGTCGTTCTACAATGATATTGTCAGTAAATATAAGTACTGAAGCTTCTGTAATCTCAGAGACGTGAACTGTGGCCACGACAGCCCCGCTCCATGTTCTAAATTTACCCGCACATAAACACTTTCTGTGTTTACCCTTTCTTTCCAGAAACAGCGGCCTTCCTTCACGTGCCAGCAGCTGCCTTGCAGTCACCATATCGACCTAAGCCGTCGTCTATCCATTCAATATTCTAATTCAGTGTTTTACACAATTTTATTACAAGGTTGTCCCAAAAGTTCGTAAACACTTGCAAACAATTGAAATATAAATATTATTCGCCATATCTGCGATTTTCCTATTGTTGTGTTCTCTACCTAACAAAAATAGCACTTGACGAACACTATAAGGTATAAACCATTTATTTCTATAAATAAGATACTTTACTCTCCTCTTACACTCTATATACATCCAATCATTTTACATATTTAATCTTTATTTTTAATATCAACACCTGAGCCACTTATCTTTTATTTTTTTCTATTGTTTAATCATATCTACATATATGCTGCATTTTTTCTTTATGAATAAAATTTTCATATGGAATCATTACAGCACCCGCCACCGAAGATCCATTATCACTCCTGAGATGATTTTATTTCCACGGTGGTTCCCTTTGTCCGGATGTTGAAAGTCTGGACATTGGATATGTGAGCTGTTCTGGTCTGACGATTATGGAAATAGTATTCTATGTACTTAACCAGACCGTCCATTTCAGTTACACGACAGACTTCATGTGGTCCAGTCTGGTGCCATTCTTTTCCTTTCCTTTGATGACGTACCAGCACATAATCTCCAACTTTTAGCTGAGGTGGTGATCTTCTTTGTTTTCTATTATAGAAAAATTTTGTTTTTTGTCGATATTGGTGTTGTCCTTCTTCGTCTTTCTCCTTTTCTTCAAGTTGGCAACTTATACCAAGCTCATCATCAGCAGGTAAGCGTGGAGATTGCTTTGTATATTTAAATATAGACGAGCAACCCAGATAAGAATTGTAGGAGCGGTTATGATACCGAATTGCTCCCTCTAGACAGGACTTCCATCCTCCTTTGAAATGAGGGTAACAGGCGAGAAAGGTCTTTGTTTCTCTTATGGTTCTTTCCGCCAGACCATTTCCAGCTGGATGATAGGGAGTTGTCGTGATCAGTCTTGTGTTTTTAGATTTTGCCCATTCCGGAAATTTTCCGTGAACAAAGGACTTTCCTTGATCTGTAATTATAGTGTGCACTTTCTTACGATTTTCATGTTGTTCGAAATAATTTATCAATGATCGCCCATCTTGTTTTATAGCTTTAGCCTGGGCTAATCTTGTTGCTTCATCTATTACTATTAAAAAGGTTGATCTAGCATCTCCCTTAGTTGGAGCTTCGGCATAATCTAAATGCACAGTATGGAAAGGCTCCTGTGATTGTGGCGGCAAGCTCATATGATTTGGTCTGTACTTGTATTTAAACTTGACCTGTTGACAAACAGGGCAAGAGGCTATGTAACCGCGTATATCATTTTTAATCTTATACCAGTAGAATCGCTGCCTTAATTTATGATAGGTTCTCAAAAACCCAGAGTGGCCACCTGAGAGAGGATCATCGTGATATAAGAGCAAGATAGAATCTCTATCCTCAGGAGGAACCAAGTACTTGTTGTTATCTCCGAGCTTCAGATCAATGCTCCGGTGATTCGTCCATAATATGGATTCATTTGGATCTGTGGGAGAATCAATGGCCAATCTCGACAAAGCGTCGGCATCTTGTAATTCCTTTCCGGATCGGTGATTAATATTCATTTCAAACGAACTAAGGAACAGTTGCCATCTGGCAAGTCTGTCTCTGAGATTTCCGCAGGAAAGCAGTTGAGTCAACGCGCGGTGATCGGTGTGGACTGTAAAAGGTTTACATTCCAAATATGCGCGGAAATGTTTAACTGCTTTCAACACAGCAAGACATTCCTTTTCGGTAACAGAATAATTCTGTTCCGCTCTTGTAAACGTATATGAATAATAACTTATTACTCGTAATTGTCGGTTTTTCTTTTCGGTAATATCTCGTTGGTATAATACTGCTCCCGTTCCATAGTAAGAAGCGTCGGTAGACAGCTCGTATTGAAGGGAACCATCGGGAATCCTTAAAATCGGGTTGGATGTAATCAGGGTAAGTAATTTCAAATACGACTCCTCACATTCTTCTATCCGTTTAAAAATAGAGTCTTTTCTTTTCAAGGCATCCAATGGTCTTATTATCATAGCATAATTCGGTATATACGGCCTGAAATGCCCAGTTAAGCCAGTGAAACATTGTAGGGATTTCAAATTGTAAGGCCTCCTCATATTCTTCACCTTTTCATTCACCTGATCCCTCATGTGTTTGAAATCGCCATTTATTATTCTTCCTAGTGACTACACTTGAGGAACGCAAAACTGACATTTCCACAGGTTAATGGTCATATCAAATTTGGCTAGTCTAGTGAGAATCTTGTAGGATAGGGCTTCACATTCTTCTTTAGTGGGTGCACCACAACAGATTTCATCAATATAGATAACTACTCTTTGATCTAGCAGATCCCCCAATATTTCAGTCATTATGCGTTGGAATTTGGGAGAATTTTTCCAACCAAACGGTAACCTCGTGAATTCGTACAGACCTTCTTGTGTTACAAACGCAGAAAATTTTCTGGATTCTCTAGTTAGTCCTATTTGCCAAAATCCGTCTCGTAAATCAATTTTTGTAAAATAATGGCAACCCCCAAATCGGTCTATAATCCTATCAATGCTGGGAAAGGGAAAGGGATCCAAATGAGTTTCCTGATTGAGTCTTCGATAGTCCTGACAGAGTCTAAAGGAGGAATCTTTTTTTGGAACAAGTACGCATGATGATGCAAACTCTGAGGTAGATAGAACAATGATTCCCCGGTCAAGCATTTCTGTCCTGATGGCCAGATGCAGCTCTACAAGTTTATTAAGCAACTGCTCTTGGTTATTTAGTACAGTAACGAGTGCAGCGACGTTGGGCTCGACTTGAGGACTCCCAGGAGCTATGTCTGGCTCAATTTTATTAGATATCCATTTTATTTTGTATTCAGACGTTGAATATGGTTTAGACCGAATAACATTGCAATCAGGTTTCAACAAAAAGTCCACCTCAAATTTTGGGATCCTAATCCGAGAAAATCAAAAATGACTTGGGAAGTTTTCCTGAACATCATTAATCGTAAATGCATATTCATTAGCATTCAAGGCCAAACATTTGATGTTATCAGAATGAAAATCCCATTGGATTTTGAAAATTTTCATGGTTGGCTTTCCTAGCAGAATCTCGAAAGGCATCTTTTCAAGAATTACTGCAGTTACCTCGATTCTACGATTATCTGCTTCAAGCTCAAGGTCAATACATTCAGATGAAAAAATGCTATTATTTTTTATAGTTGTTAATTTTGTCTTTGCCGGATAACTTTTCCAGCCATACTTTTCTAGAGTGTTTTTTTCGAATCAAATCAATAGATGAGCCAGGATCCAAAAATGCATTTAGTTTTACTCCATTAACATTAACCGGAAGCATCGAGTTAGGGGGAAAACAGGAAAAGTATAATACCCTTTCTGACGGAGGGAAAGGCCAACCCTCATTTTCTAGTTTTTTGGAAGTGTGCTTTTCTAATGGGCGAATGGAAGGCCTACATCTCTCAAGAACTTTTCTTAATTCCATAGTGGCGGAGAATGGGATCACAGCCAAACGTTGTTGCATTTCTTCTGGTAGGCCGGGCAAGATGCCAGTTATCAAGATTCTCTCTGAAGCTCTCGGCAAGCCCAGCTGAAGTAGCCTCAGTTTTTTTTATAAAAATAGTCCACATAGGAGCCACTGCGATATTGTAATTTAACTGCTTATCAAATCTGGAGATGGGATCCTCGCGAAACGCCTCAATGAAATCATTCTTCCATTCCTCCCAATCTCCATCTGCTACTTTTTTATCTTGGCAGTCATACCAAAGCAAGGCGGTATCTTCTAACAATGCACGCATTCCATTTACTTTAGTTCGAGAAGATTTCCAGTTATTATTCTGGCAGATAATTTCGTTATTTTGGATCCAAATCAACGGATCAACATTCTTTCCATTAAACCTTTCAACTTCCATTTTAGCCATCCTCTCCTGTCCCGTGGCCAGATGCAGCTCTACAAGTTTATTAAGCAACTGCTGTTGGTTATTTAGTACAGTAACGAGTGCAGCGACGTTGGTCTCGACTTGAGGACTCCCAGGAGCTATGTCTGGCTTCTCATCCTTAAGTAGATTTTCTTTACTTGGATCAGTTTCTGTTTGACCTTTGCTGTCACTTTTTCCTCCGTCCACAATTCCAAGTTCCTCCTTCAGTGCTTTCTTGGTTCCGCTTCTAAGAGAATATCCTGTCGGCTGCGCCATGTTGTTGTGTTCTCTACCTAACAAAAATAGCACTTGACGAACACTATAAGGTATAAACCATTTATTTCTATAAATAAGATACTTTCACTCTCCTCTTACACTCTATATACATCCAATCATTTTACATATTTAATTTTCTATCAGAAAATTAATACATATCTACATATATGCTGCATTTTTTCTTTAAGAATAAAATTTGCATATGGAATCATTACACCTATACAAACACACACAGTACCAGACAAGCTGCGCTAGTTTTCAAAGCAAAGGTATATACCACACTAAACTCAAACATTGGTTTTCTAAAAAGAGAAAAAATCGATTCGATAGAAGTTGCATTCACACTATTTAAATCTTCGATAAAATAAATTCTTTTTTACGCGGCCCCAGTGTGGGCCTGCGATAATGGGGAATTATAGAGCAACTTCAAATCTCATTTATAAAAATGTTTCTTGATTTACCTAGATATATCCCGGGGCACATACTAAGATTGGAAACTGGAAGAATCTCACTTACTGCTACCGCCACAAAATTAACATTGAAATACTGCATGAGAATACTGGAAATGGACGAGTACAGACTGCCAAAATTATGTTGGAACAGACTGAAAGAAGTACATCAAATGTAAAAAAATTCCATAGGATTATACAAAACCGTTAATGATATTATAAACTGTTGTGGTCAGTCATGGCTGAACCTCCCACCAAACCATGATACAATTAAAAAAGAACTTCCTAAGATTATGAAAACAAAAATAGAACAGCTTATTCAACAAGACTTTGCTAGACTCGACAATTCGAAATTTTTTTCAAACTATAAACTTCTCTGTAATTCATTTATGCCAGAACGATACTTGTCATGGAATCTGTCATCGAAGATAATAGCCTTCGTTGCACGGACTAGAATTACTTCAACTCTAGATAGAGAAAGTCATATTCTCATAATCAAAAAGGAAAACATTCACTGCAGGATTTGTGGAAATATGATATCTGATGAAATCTCCCACTACGAGGGGTGTCCCATAAGTCCGTGGCTCGACCATGAAAACGAAATATTAGAAACTAATAAGTTTTACCATATAAACCTTAAAGCCTTGTATAAAGATATGTAAATTTTTAAGTTTCAACAACTAACTTTTTTTTTTTGTTGTTATAGGTTCTGAAAGAGGACAAGAAACAGGAATCATCTAAAATCGAGACAAACGAGATTCGTGCTGTAATAAAATATCTTTGTAATAAAGGAATGTCGCCGAAGGAAATCTATGCGGATATGATGGATAAATTAAGGGAAGATTCTCCTTCCTATAGCACAGTAAAAAAAAAATGGGTAGCTGCGTTTAAATTAGGGAGGATCAGCACCGAAGACGAAGATCGACCAGGAAGACCTGTTGAGTCAGTTACTCAAGAAAACATCGACAAGATACATGATTTGGTTAGGTTGGACAGAAGAATGACAGTTCGTCAGATAGAAGAGACCTTGGGTATTCCAAAAACAACAGTGGATCGGATTATGAGAGAACACTTGGGCCTCAGGAAGCTTTCTGCCCGTTGGGTTCCCAAACCTTTGACTCACGATCAAAAGGCTGTAAGGAGAAAGTTATCTTCGGACAAAATTGCGTTATTTGAAGCCAATCCAGAGGAATTTGTTAATAGATTTGTTACCATGGATGAGACTTGGGCCTATCACTTTACACCAGAGTCTAAACCACAATCCATGCAATAGAGATACTCCGGTTCCCCTCCCCCCAAGAAAGCCAAGACAGTTCCATCAGCAGGGAAGGTTATGGTGTCTGTCTTTTGGGATTCCGAGGGTGTACTTCTTCTAGACTTTCTGAATAAGGGTCAAACCATCACTGGCAATTATTATGCAAATCTTGTGAAGCAACTACGAGAAGCTATTAAAGAAAATAGAAGAGGAAAGTTGTCCAGAAAGATTGTTTACCATCAAGACAATGCTCCGAGTCATCGGTCGCTGCAAGCCATGGCTGCTATTCATGATTCTGGCTTTGAACTTTTACCACATGCACCCTATTCACCAGATCTAGCACCGTCTGACTTCCACCTATTTCCTCATTTGAAAATATCACTTTCTGGCATTCATTTTAGGTCAGATGAAGAGGTAATTGATGCTGTAACCTCATTTTTTGAGTCACTTGAAACAACGTTCTTTTTGGAGGGCATAAAAGCATTAGAACATCGCTGGAAAAAGTGTATAGACCTTAAAGGGGATTATCAAATTATAAAACTATTTTAGAGGCGTAATATTCTTTTTAAAATAAAACAATTTCTACTGTCCTTACTGAGATGGAAAAATTAAAGGGGATTATGTTGAAAAATAAATCATAATAATTAATTCAGTAATTTTCTTTATATGTCAGGCCACCGACTTATGGGACACCCCTCGTATATCATAAAATGCAAATATTTAGGTGAAGAAAGAGAAAAACTCTTTAAAACACTTTCTGGAGACTTAGCAACCCACTGAAGACACTGAAAACTATTTCAGAAAAGAAAAATATAGCAATAGAACTCTATAATTTCTACATATCAATTGTAAATAGATTCATACACAAAAGAGGTAGTGAGGAAAGTTTTAGAACAGATGTGTAAATAAATCCCTTCTCAAACAAAGACTCGCGTGCACAAGGGGAAAGGGAGAAGAATTGCTGTATTGTTTTGTTGTTGTGTGGCGAATCCATACAGGGCAATGGGCCCTAAAAAAAGCCTTTTTGTTGTTGTTGTTGTATATTATTCGCCATAATATTATTCACCGGTATGTATAATGTATTTGTATTTTGTATAAAGTAATTTTATTATGTCCCCTCTCTGCTCTACGTGGTGGGCGGGAGAAGCAGCACAAGAAGGGACTGCCCTATAGTAAAAGGTCGTGAGCCCCGAGCCGCTACGGTAAAAGTGAACAGGGAACTCTCAAATATAGCTGACTAACGGGGCAATGGCACCTCTCTTTCTATGGAGCAACATGGACAAGATACCACCACCATCAATTGTATTATATGTATTATTATGTATTCGCCGTGATAATATTATTCACTAAGTAATAAGAGAAACAACGTTTTAAGAAAAACACGAACTTTTGAAACAACCTTATAATTTCACTTTCCAAATGAAAAAAAAAAAAAAAGAAGGAAGAAAAGGCAAGTATAATAGAAACAAATTGATTTAATATATGAATTTTCTGTGGATGGGTTTTACAGTGTTGAGCGAAATGCAATCATTATTACAATTTATATAATTATAAGCCAAAGCAATTGATAAGGTACAATTTGTATTATAGATTCGAAACACAATGTAATAACACGAAATCCAAATCAATTTGGAATTTATTTTATTCTATTTGGTCATATTACATTGTATTTTTCAAATATATAATTCAAATAACTTGTGCCCTATTAATTTCTTAGATTTAAATTATATAAAATGTAATTATTATTATTTGTAATTATATTGTAATGATTTTTGCCCAACACTGGTGTCTTATAAAGATATAAAACTGAAATATATTGTAAGGTAGAAAATAAGGAAAGACAAACCTCAGAATGACACGGTAATTTAATTAATGCAAAACCAAATTAAAACTGATAAAATATCAAAAAAGCAATTAGGAAACTTTACATTGTATCAAAACACAAATATCGAAATTTAAAATATTTTCATAAAATAATAAATAATCTGATACATAGCTCCCTCCCTATGGGAGCTGTGACCCACAGCTTGAAAATCTTGTTGCTACTGACATGGATCTGACGTGCTTCTGCCAAGGATTCCATCGGAGTCTTGGACGTCTGTCCCTAGTAGCTTTGCGTCCTTTTTCTTGCGGCGTAAAGAGTGGCTTTGTCGTCGTATCGTCAATAGGGACATCATCATCTTGGAGGGAAGTCTTAGCTTTGACATGACGGTGGAATCCAGGAGCCCGTCTCTGAAAATGTAGATCATAGCACCCATGGCCTCAAGGTCTTCTCGGCGATCTTCAGTTTGTCTTCCCTAATCTACCCAACATCTCCACCAAATGTATCGTAGAAAATTAGGAAAGACAAACTTCAGAATGACACAGCCATTGTTTAATGAAAAAACAATAGAAAAAATAAAAAGGTCAGGTGTTGATATTAAATATAAAAATGGTAATCCTGACCAGGAGCACATGTGCTTTTCAGAAGGCAGAGCGCCATCTGGTGGAACAGAAATAAACTATTCATTGATTTAACCTGTTCCCTGATATTTGGCCAACCCAATTTCTTGATAAATCAAGAAAAGCCATCCACGAACGCTTTTCGCGCTGTTGGCGCTCGTCAGTGTGGAGTAGGCTGTACCACTGCGACCAAAAAGAATTTTGGTCCCAGAGGCTTCTTGAGAAACCAAGAAATGGGTATTCAAGGCCAAACTTGCGTAAATACGATTAAGACATGAAAAAACAATAGAAAAAATAACGAATATATACCGGTAGATTTTGAGAACTAATGTTGTTAAATTTCAAAACTTTGTCACGAAATCTAGAAGATATCTCATTATTTTTCATTGATGTGTACAAATGTGTGTGTGTGTTTCAATTTCACGGCAGAAGTGCTCGCCCATGTGTTTCAAACGACATCGTTTAGATCTGTTGGAATATTACACAGAGTAAAAATGGCTATAGATGAGCTCGTGTTTGAAAAGGAACTTGTATGTATATAATAAATATAGTTTTTGTTGTTTTAATGTATAAACATATACCAATATTTGTTTTGTATAATTGCTATTAATAATAAATAATATGTAAAGTTAAATTGGTTACGTCCCTCTTACTTACTTTAATTAAATAACAAGATCCTCTTAGATGTTTGGATTCGACCTGGAATAATGGTAAGCTTCATATCATTCTATTTCGTTTGTATTTAAATTTGAACTGTGTTGTGTGAAAGTTTGCCGGCTAAGATGATATTAACATTCAATTATAAAGCAATAACGCCCTATTAACACATAAGAAATGAAAGAATTAAAGCACAAATGTTTCTTTTATACATAAAACAAACAACCTAATTTATGCCTAGCTGGCTTTGTTCTTATTGTTTGCGCAATAGCATTGCTTGAATGTAAATATTTGAATGTAATTCTACTGACCTAAAAGCTTATGTGCATATTGTTTTCTTAAGTACTATTTCTAAGATTCCACCCTTCAGTGTAGCATATAAAAGCAGAATGATCCAATACAGTATTAGAGCTCTAAGAAGCGGTCTGGTAGATTGAATTGGTGAAACTGCTGGGAGGGTTCACCACTGATGAACCAAGCCCTCACAATATATTTTTTTTAATCGCAGTAAGGACAGTAGAATTTTGTTTAATGTGTAAAAGAAACATTCGTGCTTAATTCTGTCATTTATTATATTAACATTTGTCATCCAAATTCTAGTGTTTTTGAAGCTATGGATTTGAGCCAAATTATGCTGAAAAGATTTCCCTGAATCATTACTCATCATATTCAATCCAGTCAGAAAACACTAAATATTCTCCATACCAACTCCTATAACCAATCGACACCTTATTTCGAACCTCTGCACACACCTTAATGAAATTCTACTAAAAATATATTAATATATTGTAAAATGGATGACAAGCTATCCGTGAGACCAAGATTCCAGAGGAAAGTTGGGTGGACTCTAGCTGCCATGTGTGAGACGCCAAAACGGCATTCCAGCGTGGAGGGAGGACATAATCTGGTGACATCTGCGACAAGTAGAAGACGTGGTGACTTGCCTCCGGGCGTGTGGATGATCTTACAAGGCAGTGTCAGGAGAGACTGACATCGGAGCGACCTACAAGGCTGTGTAGTCCAAGCTAGTCATGTACAGTGTGGAGCGGAAGGTTTCACAAGAGTGACATCCACGGCGCCAAGGATTCTTCTGACGAGGAAGTTGAAGGCAAGTCCCACTCATTGTATTCCTTCTGTTTAGTGTGACGTATAAAATGCGCTAACCTTTACTCCATCCCTTCGAACTCACGTGTGTATCTTTGTGGCATACTGAGTATACAAAGAACACGAACAGCGTCTGGGTACGACGTAACAATATGAAATACAGAACTACAGTCTTCTATGTTTGCCAACAGCAATACTCTCAATAGTGCTTATATTATTATTTTTTAAATAACTAAACCAGTATCTTAAAGTTAGAGTTTGCCTTGCCTGGCCGGCATTCATAGTTCTGTAAAAAATATACATTTCGGTTGCCAATTTTGGTCCCGAGGTATTAAAAATGGCAACTGAAACGTCTATTTTTTACAGTAATATGAATGCCTGCCAGGTTGTCAAATTATATTGACAAATATTTGCATTTTTAAAATCTTATCTCAGGTTTTAGTGGGAAGGATTTTGTTTTCGTTTGATAGTGAACCAATCTCTCCCGCCTTCTCATTGGAAGAATGTGGCCATGTTTGTATATATAAGGGGGCTATGGTATTGGGAGGAGGAGTGTGGTAGATTATCGTGTGGAGACGCTTAAAGTGTTCTCTGCGTGCTTTATCCGTGTCTGGTGATCTCCTCGCATACCTGTGTTACCCCGGTCCGATCCCTACCAACGCTACAATAAAGATAAGTACTGTTTTGTTTTTTTTATTTAACAAAAATTGTGAGTTATTATTTACTTTTTTTGTGTTGTACTCTTGAGTGTACGATTTTTGTGTGTTTAGTTACTATTACTCTAGGCCCTAGTAATTTGAAACTTTGTGTGTTAACCTGTAAATAGTAACTTTTGTCGAGGTAACCTTCAAGATAATCAAGACAAATTTTGGTCCCGAGGTATTAAAAATAACAAACGAAATGTCTATTTTTTTACAGAACTATGAAGGCCGGCCAGGGAACCTTAATCTTCAAGATAATCAAGAACAATTTTGGTCCCGAGGTATTAAAAATGGCAAGGCCGAAATGTCTATTTTTTTACAGAAACTAAACCAATACTTATCTTTTATTCCAGCGTTGTGAGAGGACCGGGGTTACACAGGTATGCGAGGAGATAACCAACACACAAAGAACGCTTTAAACGGCTCCACACAACTATTCTCTGAAAGAATCTCCGCATTACGCTTGATCTTCCTTTATATACAAACATGACCACGTTCGTTCAATGAGAAGGTGTGGAATATCAGTTCGCTAATCAAATACAAAACATTTTTGCCAGCTAATTCAAAGGCTATAGAATATTTATGCTTATCAAATAAAAAAATTGGCATTATACGAGTACACATGACAATATTGTAGCGTAGAAATCAGCCTACAATAGATATAATGCCCCCAGATACTGAGGCTATAACCTCGGTGAAAGCAAGGCTCGCATCATGCCCACACGAGCACAAACAGCCAACACAAATGGGATCTACTACCAGCCGTACCAGAAGAATCACAATCCTCCAAGACGATGAAGGAATCATACGAGTGTTCCAAAGTCCATCGATTGTCTCCCAGGACCTCAAGGAATCTCAAGAGTCCACCATGGACCTGCAAGATTTCCTCAACTCTGACTTAAACCCAATCCTACCCTGAAAGGCTACAAGAGAAAACCATTCTCTAGATTAAAGAAATAAAAAGAATAAATATTCATAAAATAGTTTGTCTTGTGACCTTTTATTTAGTTCCACATAGATGGATCGTAGCTATCCTATCGTTCTGAAAAAATATATATTTTAGCTCTCTCTCGAATAGCTTTCTATATATATATTTTTTGGCTTTTCTTGATTTATCAAGGGGAAATCAGGGAACAGGTTGAATCAACTCTGCTTTTGCCGGTCCCAAGCCCGGATGAAAAAGAAGGAAGGGGAGCAGTAACAAGCTCACTAAAAAAATTGGGCTCAGCTGGCCCAGCTGATAGTACCCTGTAAGGGCTCCTAATCCAGGGATACAGGATGAGCAGCGTTTGCACTCCATGTTAGGAGCGGCTGTACATGGTGTCTGTTCCTCATGTTAGAGGCGGCCATTTCTTTTGGAGCTAAGTCGGCCTGCTACTGAGTAGTGCTCCCAGTCTTAATAACAAAGGCAGAAACATACTACTTCGCCCAGTGTGGAGATAAGAAAGAAGAAGAAGAAGACAGGTTAAATCAATGTTTACTTGATTTCTGTTCCACCAGATGGCGCTCTGCCATCTGTAAAGCACATGTGTTCCTGGTCAGGATATGCCTTTTTAATTTTTAATATATATTATTGTATAGAAATGATGGTCTAAAATAAGTTTCCCACTTCGATCACAATTTTAAAAAAATATATATTATCATTTTCATATTTTGATAAAAGTTTAACATGTTACGGTTAATCATATAGATAATGCTAAAAAATATCTGCAGCTAAAAATATATCATTTTTTATCGCTATATTCGGTTGCGAAACATAGAAATGATTAAAAAAGAAAAAATACATCTCCTTATCGGGCAACTGAAAGTTGCAGATGGCTTGTGTCATCTATCGGAATAAATATCAACTATTATCGTTGATTTTTAATTATTCCAGAATTGGCCAAATACCCATTCTTGATTAATCAAGAAAAGCTAACCACGTACATGTTTCGGGCTGTTGGCCCTCTTCAGCGTGGTGCAAGCTGTACCTCAACGACCAAAACACTGGTCATTCAGGCATCCTGAAAAATCATGAAACAGGTAGTTAAGGCCAGAATTGTGTGATAACACGAATCAATGTGAATAAATAGTACAAATGTGATATAGTACTGGGATAAGGTGAATAAATTAAAAAAGAAAAATGACATCTCCTTATCGTGTAACTGACTTCTGGTCTTAACTACCCGTTTCATGATTTTTCAGGATGCCTGAATGACCAGTTTTTTTTTTTTTTTGGTCCTTGAGGTACAGCTTGCACCACGCTGATGAGGGCCAACATCCTGAAACACGTACATGGTCAGCTTTTCCTGATTAATCAAGAATGGGTATTTGGCCAATTCTTGGAATTCTATATACACAGTTACGAGCGTCATTCTTCATCAGTCATCTCTGTCACCGTTTGTTTTTTTTTTTTTGGAATGGCGCCCTCCTATTGGTCGGCTACGATCACGCCACCTTTGCCCCCCCCCCCCCCCCCCCCCCACTAAATAAATGCATATATTAGTTAATAACCAAATGGAATCCTCTCTTTCTTTTTCCCAGTAAGAGACGCCTACGGAAGCCAACAGTACATAGACAGATAAAGCACATAGGCTATAGTTATTAACTAACATATGCATTTATATAAGACGCCAATTTATAATTGTAACAAATAGTATTTGAATCAAAACATTCAATCGGATAAAACACGGGCGTTGCCCGGGTCATTCGGCTAGTAGTTAAAAATCAACGAAGAGTTGATATTTATTCCGATAGATGGCGCAAGCTATAATAAGGATATGCCCCTTTTTTAAATTTATGAACCTTATCCTAGTACAATGTCACATTTGTACTTTTTTCACATAGAAATGATTACAATTTAGTTAATACGCAGCTAGTAAAATTGTTCTACCAACATAATGAAGCTGAAATATCTCTGCGGTATAACATCGGAGTCAAACAGATGCTACAGTCTTTTAACAGCATTTATATGTTTCTATATTGTGGCATCATGATTAATGCGCGTATTTTAAAAATTATTTATAATACTAGCGGATGTGTACCCGGCTTCGCCCGGGTTTTATCCGAGTGAAAGTTTGCCTAACGAATATTATATATTATGAAGTATAATAAACAATGTTAAAGATTAGTTTTAATTATTAATCAAGATTGTGTGTGAATATGTGAGAAAGATGTAATATCGTTGTTGTTTTCTTGGCCGACTGTTTTACATATGGTGTTATCTTAAAATTGCTTGTTTTGAATATTTTTTTAGATTGAGTTGAATGAATTGCTGAATTTTTTTTTTGTATTTATATATAAATAAAATTAACTCTGTTGATTTTTTTTTTGTATTTAATCGATAACAGCGAAGTTACGCATGTTAAAGTTAGGAAAAATATTTTGATGTTAAGCAAAACCTGCTCCTTCTCGTTTTACATAAATGTTGAAAATTTGGTCGAAATTGATGCATTGTAACGAAAGTTTTTAGCGAACACCACTTATGAAATTTGCATTTTATTAATATAGATTATTTTTAATATATTTAAAATTTATTTTTATAAAACAGATTATTACCATAAAATATTATGTACTATAAAACATTTGTATTTTGATACACTAAATACCCCACCTGCTTTAAATTTTGATGTGATAAATAAAGAGATATTCTAGGTGCCACCTAAATATATAGTTGTCTTATTATTGACTGGTTTAACCTTGTAGAATGGCTGAGACACGTTCTGGAAAGATCCAAGACGCGTCTGAGGAGAGAATCAAGACTGAAGAATCTGCCAAACCGCAGCCTGGTGCAACAATATTGTGGCATTTACTTTTATATATGTAAATATTTCCTTCTTTTTTTTCTCTTCATTTTTTTTTTGTTTTATGCATAGCAGGCTGTTTTACATTCTTGTTGTTGGAACTTATCTATGTATTCGATCGTCTCGGCTGAGTAAATCGAGACTAACTTACTAGGAATAAAACTTAATTTTAACATCGACTTCTTTAATTTGTTTTCTACGCGACAAATTCTACTGTAGACAATTGACAATTAAAATAATTTTATTGACATCTTGTCAATACATGCAAAGTACACAGTCTGCGCTATTTAAAAAAAGATAATATGGATCATATTAACTATGTACAATGAATATGGCGCCTCTGCCAGCGCTGCAGAGTTTGGTGGAGAATCACCAGTGGGTCTCCAGTGACACCACGCATTTCGCGATCTACGAAGAATACGTAGATCTAGTACTTTGCCGCTGAGGAGATGGTGATGGCTTGGTCCTCGAGACCAACTGGAAAGATCCAGGACTGCAGGTCCGGCGGCCGACCGATGATATACTACTGTAGAAGGACAGAGAAAGCTCGTGATTAGGTTTAATATAGAAACACATCTCCAGAAATATGTGGCTTTGTTTAATTAATATCCATGAAATTTAAATCACTTTATATCGTCTAGGTCAGGGGTCGGCAACATTTTGAGTCTGAAGAGTCAAAAATTACGATTTACATAATTTCAAAGTTGATAAAGAGCCACTATTGTTTTTCTTGCCAACAATAAATAGTATTCGCATAAATAATATTTGTGTATGGAACTATATTGGAACAAAGTATTTATTATTTTATTACTCTCTGTACACTTCCCTTTTTTGCTTATCTTTTGTTTATCATTCATAGTTTGCTCTGGCCTGAAATAAATTGTTGTCTCATCCTGAAGTTGGTCTTCCCTAATTTTACAAGTGACATTTTGGTGGAGATGCTGGGTAAATTAGGGAAGACAAACTGAAGATCGCCGAGAAGACCTCGAGGTCATGGGTGCTGTGATCTACATTGACAGAGACCTGCTCCAGGATTCCACCGGCGTGTCAAAGCTAAGACTTCCCTCCAAGATGAAGATGTCCCTATAGACGATACGACGACAAAGTCACTCTTCACGCCGCAAGAAAAAGGACGCAAAGGTACTTGGGACAAAGTTCCAAGACTTCGATGGAATCCTTGGCAGAATCACGTCAGATCCATGTCAGTAACTACAATAATTGCTAGCTGTGGGTCACAGCTCCCATAGGGAAGGAGCTATGTAACAAAGTATTTATTATTTTAATTTAGCAGAATATTCTTTTCTATGTTTATAGTTTGATATACTCTTTACACTTCCCTCTTTTGCTTATCTTTTGTTTATCACTCATAATTTGTTCTTGCCTGAAATAAATTGTTGTCTCCTCCTGAAGTTTTTGACTTCCCTAATTTTCCACGTGGCAATATTAAACAAAATGTTAACGCGGGATTCTATCCCAGTTCATGACTGTCGGGAATCGAGGGTGTTACCTACTCGTCCACCGACTCTTCGAGTATATATATATAATAATATTTGGAAATACGTAAAATAAAATGGCCTGTGTGGGAGTACAAGGGAAGATAGCCAGGTTAACAAACAACCCCCTTGGTAAACAAGTATCACGACTTCATTCTCCCCTAGGGGACTTATCTTACAAAAAGCGGCTTAAAAGCGGCTAGACGGGATGATCAAAGTCAGTTCTCACCGAGGTGACGCCAGTTGTTCTAGGGGTTGTTCTTCTATCTTTCCTCCCCGATCTATTTCCTCACAGGACCTCTGGATCCTGTGTGTCCTTACCACCCATCACTCAACCACCACGACTGCTTCTAACCAACATGCTACACTGCATTCATCCAACAGCATAATCTACATTACTACATATATTTGTAAGATATAGTCGATGTTTTTAATTAAACCCGTTGAAAAATGATTATCACTTGGAAGCTTGCCTTTTGTTATATAAGGTTGTCCCCAAAAGTTCGTGTTTTTCTTAAAAGGAGGAGGAAGAGAACTCTCTCAAGGTGGGGAAGCCTTCCTTGCTGAAGACATTTGTACATACACAACTATATATTAGTAAATTAAATTTTATTGCCATCTATCGTTAAAATTTTACACAAATAAATTTTAACAACTATATATATTCCCCTACATTTTATCTACCCTTTATTCACTATTATATATTTTTTCCACCGCTGTAACAATTGATTAGAAGAATTAATAGATTGTTTAAATTGTCATTGTTATTTAAAAAAAAAAATGCTCCAATGGCCTCCGATTCTTGCAAAAGTCCAACACCACCAGCGAGTGCAAGTAGCCAAATGGGGCTCTGACACATTTGTAAGTGCAAAAGTCAAACTGCTTTTCACATGTGTAGACATGTGGTGCACTTACAGTAAAAGTAGTCACCTTCTTCTACCCACCATGATTATCATGGCCTATACCACGTGTACTAGGAATAAGCAAAAAAAAAAAAAAAAAGGATATTCATATACAGTAAAAATTATATAAAGACAATCAAGCTAATAAACAGATTAGTCTGGGTAATTTATACATAATACAAAGACATTATACATAACGGCGAATAATATTGGTATTTCTATTTTTTTGTAAGTGTTTACGAAATTTTCGGACAACCTTGTAAAAAAAAAAAAAACAGGGAACTCATTATGAGAAATCTTTGTAGATTTGAAATAACTTTCATAATTTTACCTTAAATCATGAAATCAGATTCTGTAGTAGAGTCGTCACGGTCTTGCCATACAGGTGTAGCTAACTGGCATATATATTGTGGTTGTCAAATTGACATTTATTTACAACCTACAGTAAACTACCCGTAAGATATGTACTATTCGCAAACACAATCTCTTCAAACAAACCCCTCCTTGTCTGGAGGAGAACTCTCTCAAGGTGGGGAAGTCTTCCTTGCTGAAGAAATTTGTACACATACATAACTATATATGAAAAAACAATAGAAAAAATAAAAGATAAGTGGGTCAGGTGTTGATATAAAAAATAAAAAAGGCATCTCCTGACCATGAGCACATGTGCTTTTTAGATGGCAAAGCGCCATCTAGTGGAGCAAAAATAAACTAAACGTTTATTTAGCTTGCTCCGAGATATTTGGCCAACCCAATTTCTTGATAAATCAAGAAAAACCATCCACGAATTGGCCAAATATCTCGGTGCAAGCTAAATAAACGTTTAGTTTATTTTTGCTCCACTAGATGGCGCTTTGCCATCTAAAAAGCACATGTGCTCGTGGTCAGGAGATGCCTTCTTTATTTTTAATATATATATATATCCATTTACATTTTATCTACCCTTTATTTACTATCTTATTATATATTTTTTCCACCTTTGTAACAATTGATTAGAAGAATCAATATAATTGTTTAAATTGTCAATTGTCTTCATAACAAACCCTATAACGCTATTTCTCCATCATTTCAATGAAACGAGATATAAGCTTTTTTTTTATTTCTATGAAAAATAGACACTTCGGCCAGTTAGAGTTTTTTATTTTATCAACGTTTCGACAAAAATCTTTTGTCTTCGTCAGGAGAAGTAAATAAAAATAAAGCATTTGGCAAGGCGTTAAAAAAAGAGGATTTTTTAATGCCTAATGTTTTATTTACTTCTCCTGACAAAGACAAAATATTTTTGTCGAAACGTTGAGAAAAATAAAAAACTCTAACTGGCCGAAGTGTCTATTTTTCATAGAAATATGAATGCCGGCCAGACAGCCTCTATCTTCAGGACATACTTTTAAGTTGAAATTTTATAATGATAAAGCACAATGTGAATTATAGATTAGAACTATAAGAAAATAAGACCTAATCTAAATGAATTAATTGTATGTGAAGTTTCAGTTACAGCGTTGTTAACGTAACGTAACTGACTGATGTGTCTATTTTTCATAGAAATATGAATGCCGGCCAGAAAGCCTCTATCTTTTTTTTTTATGACGAAAATTCCTTAACAACAACAACAATTTTTTTTTTAAGATCCTTCTATTTTGTAAATAGAAATAGGATATATATAGAAAATGGATAAAACTTAATGAAGGTTCTACTTTTTGGCATGTATATTGTTACACCTTGAGATGTAGATGGTTTTTGTTCAGCCGTTTCCATTATAATGTAGAATAAACCAGAACGAGTTCTCATTAAAAAGCTGACGCTTTATTTTGGTAAGGTTACAAAAAGAACGAAGAACGCCGTGGCTGCACTATGTTAACAAAGAATAAACAAAATTGATTTGTTTAATAAGTTAAGTTATTAATGAAAATATTTGCATGAGTCTATGTTGGCTGTGACAATATTCAGACAATAATTCTAAAATATATTTGATACACAGTGAATTTTATTGAAGGCACGAGATAACTATGGTGTCAACAAAATTTCCTCAGTCTCCAAAACTTCCTCAAGTTTTGTCCATGAGTGTATGTTGTATATCATTCAAATATTATTTTTTATTCATTGACTATAACAATCTGTGGTATGTATATAAGCTAATGTAGTTTCTGAGATGTGAGAGATAATTTATATAAATAGTAACTTTATATCTAAGATTCCACCCTTCAGTGTAGCATATAAAAGCAGAATGATCCAATACAGTATTAGAGCTCTAAAGAAAGCAGTCTGGTAGATTAAATTGGTAAAACCGCTGGGAGGGTTTACCACTGATGAGCCAAACCCTCCCAATATTTTATCATCGCAGTAAGAACAGTAGAAGTTTGATTTATTTGTGAAAAGAAACATTCGTGTTTTAATGTCTTCGTTCGTTATATATAGATGGCACGTTATTGCTTTGTACAGTTAAACCTGTCTATAGCGCCCCCACTAAATAACGCCTTTCTCTCTATAGCGCCCGATTTTAAATATGTAATACGATGATATTTACATTAAAAGTGACCTGTCTATAGCACTCCCTCTCGATAGCACCCTATTTTGGTGAGTCCCAAGAGGGGACGCTATAGACAGGTTTGACTGTACAAAGCAATAACGCGCCAACGAATGAAGACATTAAGACGGGAATGTTTCTTTTCACCAATAAATCAAACTTCTACTGTCCTTACTGTGATGATAAAATATTGGGAGGGCTTGTCTCATCAGTGTTGAACCCTCCCAGCGGTTTCACCAATTTAATCTACCAGAACGCTTCTTTAGAGCTCTAATACTGTATTGGATCATTCTGCTTATATATGCTACACTGAAGAGTGGAATCACAAAAATGGTATTTAAGAAAACTATGGACATGAGCTTTTAGGACAGTAGAATTACCTATAAATATTTGTTATCAATATTTTTATCATCACAGTAAGGACAGTAGAAGTTTGATTTATTTGTGAAAAGAAACATTCGCGTCTTAATGTCTTCGTTCGTTATATATAGTTACTAGCGGATGTGCCCGGCTTCGCCCGGGTTTTACCCGAGTGAATGTTTGTCTAACGAACATTTGTTAAAACAATTCTCTATAAACTTATAAAACGTACTCGGCTTCGCCCGGGGTTTTACCCGAGTAAAGGTTTGTCTAGCGAACATTTGTTAAAACAATTCTCTAAAAACTTATTTAAAAAAAAAAGATATATTTTGATAATTTGAAACTCGTAAATTTGAATCTCTCGATAAAGTGAACATTTTTTCCCGGTCCCTGTGTGCCGTGTCATCCTGAATTTTGTCTTTCCTAATTTTCTACATTAGAAAATCATAGTTTTATCTAGTGAACATTTTTTCCCGTGTCACATTACCGTGTCACATTGCCTTTATTCTTCATTGTTGGCTTTTTATATTATATTTACTCTTCATTGTTGGCTTTTTATCTTAAATTTATTCTTCATTGTTGGCTTTTTATATTACATTCATTCTTCATTGTTGGCTTTTTATATCATATTTACTCTTCATTGTTGGCTTTTTATATTATATTCTGACCAAAATCTATCTGTGAACTTCACACAGTGAACTTCACACAGACAGAATAAGGCAATTATATAAGTAGATTTACTCTTCTTTGTTGGCTTTTTATCTTACATTCATTCTTCATTGTTGGCTTTTTATATTACATTTACTATTCATTGTTGGCTTTTTATCTTACATTCACTCTTCATTGTTGGCTTTTTATCTTACATTCATTCTTCATTGTTGGCTTTTTATATTACATTCACTCTTCATTGTTGGCTTTTTATCTTACATTCATTCTTCATTGTTGGCTTTTTATATTACATTTACTCTTCATTGTTGGCTTTTTATCTTACATTCACTCTTCATTGTTGGCTTTTTATATTATATTTTTAGATTGAGATTATTAGCTAGTATGTAAAAATATTAACTCTGTTGAAATTTAATTTTGTATTTATATATAAATAAAATTAACTCTGTTGATTTTTTTGTATTTAATCGATAACAGCGAAGTTACGCATGTTAATGTTAGGGAAAAATATTTTGACGTTAAGCAAAACCTGCTCCATCTCGTTTTACATAAATGTTGAAAATTTGGTCGAAATTGATGCATTGTAACGAAAGTTTTTAGTGATGTCCTCTTATGAAATTTGCATTTTATTAATATAGATAGATATAAGTCATTTTTCCCAGAAAGATTAACTTAGATATTATAAAAAAAAAAAAGGCATCTCCTTATCGTGCAACTGAAAATTGCTGATGGCTTGCGCCATCTATCGGAATGAATATCAACGATTCGTTGATTTTTAATAATTCCAGAATTGGCCAAATACCCATTCTTGATTAATCAAGAAAAGCTAACCACGGACGCGTTCCGGGCTGTTGGCCCTCATCAGCGTGGTGCAAGCTGTATCTCAACGAACAAAACACTGGTCATTCAGGCATCCTGAAAAATCATGAAACGGGTAGTTAAGGCCAGAATTGCGTGAGACTGCGACACAATGTGAAAAAATAGTACAAATGTGATTTCGTACTGGGATAAGGTGCATAAATTTTTTAATACATTATAAACTGCGGCGTGTGACTATAAACAAATTATACCGCATAAGTTTCTTTTCTATGAAAAATCAATATTTATTTTAAAGATAAATATTTACTATTTCTAACTTTTTTGAATGAAGTATGAGAGGGTGAAAATATGAAGAGTAATGGCGACGGGAAAAATAAAAGTGTCCCGTTCGCCATTACTCTTCATATTTTCACCCTCTCATACTTCATTCAAAAAAGTTAGAAATAGTAAATATTTCTCTTTAAAATAAATATTGATTTTTCATAGAAAAGAAACTTATGCGGTATAAATTTTTTAACTTAGTTTATTTAGAAATTTAGGTTCATTTGAATTCTTTAGTTTTTACCTTCAATAAAGATTATCTTTATTTTAATCGAGAGTAATGATTACGACAACAGTATAAATATAAAATTTATAAGGTTTTTTTTAGTTAGGATTCCATCGCTATATTCATTAGATATGGCTTATAAAAGATATGGATTCTGCCAAAGACACTAAACGACAACAAAAATAATCAAAATCCTCAAAAAAATCTCACAGGAAAACCAGATCACGTTCCAATGGATCTCACGTTAACATAGACGGCAAAGAAATGGCTGACCAGTTGGCCAAAGAAGGCTGTAAGGGCCAGCCTGAAAACTCCCAACTCACCTATTCAGAAGTTTCTTCCATCCACAAACAAAGAATAACCTCTCTCTGGAAATCCACCCTAAACCACCCCTGGTACACCCCCATTCCTAACGAATCTTCTTTCCACACCCTTACTAGGGAAGAACAAACGGTGATTACAAACAGGACATCTTAGAATGTTCAAATTTAATGGAAAAAATCAAAACATTCACGAAATGCCCCAAATGCGATTCTCAACCAGCCAGTCTTGAACATCTATTAAATTGTAAAACGACATTTGAAAATTATCCCGCATGTGTTTCTTTTGAAAGAAAAATCGAAATTTATTTTAAGAAGAAATAACGATTATTTCCAACCTTAGGGATGAAGTATGAAAGGATGAATTGTGAAGAGTAATGATAAACGGAAAATTTTGATATGTATCTATTAAATTGTATCAAATCCTCCAAAAAAATAACCTCTGGGAAAACACCAGGATTATAATAGAAAAGCTGAGACAATGGGACTTAATGGAGATCGTTTAAACTTGAGGAATAAGCAACAATAACTGCAGAGTGGCTTGAGATGGCTCTGGATGTCCCACGCTACCACAGCGCCCCCTGTTAACCACAGTCCACTGCCGGCGACACTCCGCTAAGTCAGGTACGTTCCCTTCTCTTCACTTCTTCTCGCCATCTTACCCAACACATAGTCTCTACACTGGCAGAATAGACGTGTATACTGTCTAGCCATAGTGAACACGAGCATCCTTTAGAACTATGTAAATATATTTTATTAAAATGTTAAGAATTTAAAAGCAGATAGGGCCCAACAAAGTTGCCAATATCTTCATGGTTTTATGTTCGAATATATTGCAACGTTTTGTTGTATTAATGGTAATGATTCATACATCCAATTGTTATTTTAATAATTAGTGAATATCTATAGAATACGGATCTATTTACATGGGAAATATATTCTATTATAATATCGTTTGTTAGTACAAGCATTAAAACGACATTTTAAAATTATCCCGCATGTGTTTCTTTTGAACGAAAAATCGAAATTTGTTTTAAGGGGAAATAACGATTATTTCTCCTTAAAATAAATTTTGATATTTCGTTCAAAAGAAACACATGCGGGATAATTTTCAAATGTCGTTCTACAATCATAAGCCGCATTATATTTGTATTACAAGTATTAAAATTGACAGAAAATCTAGCTAAAGATAGTAAAGATTTTCCCTGAGAACAAATGTTTACATTGTGTCACCAAATTATGAATAGTATTATTTATCTTTGTTTAATTTCTCATAAATTTTTGTAACTATTGTGAACACAAGTGTGTGTGTGTCACAATTTTAATTGTTAAATCGCATTAAGGATAGTCGAATTTTGTTTTATATTTAAAAAGAAACAATCATTCTTTAATACTTCAATTTCTTATACATATATGGCATATTATCGTATTATAAAAATATTGTGAATTGTCAAAAATGGTAAAGATTTAGTTGAGTGGGTTGGTCAAGAAGGAATCTTCTTCTTTCTTATCTCCACTCAATCATATTAGGGTATCAAGTTGTGACCCTTGATGGTGTCTATTTGACTACCACCATGACTGGGTGAAGTAGAATGCGTCTGCCTTTGTCATTAAGACTTGTAGCACTACTCAGTGGCAGGCCGACTTAGCTCCAAAAGAAATGGCCGCCTCTGACATGAGAAACAGACGCCATGTGCAGCCGCTCCTAACATGGAGTACAAACGCTGCTCATCCTCTATCCCTGGATTAGGAGCCCTTACAGGGTACTATCAGCCGGGTCAGCTGAGCCCAGGTTTTTTAGTGAGCTTGTTACTGCTCCCCCTCATTTTTTATCCGGGCTTGGGACCGACAAAGGCGGAGTTTAGAAGGAATGATGTTTTAGAAGGTGTAATGCTCAGAAAGAAGGAAAAGAAGATTCTTATAATGATCAGCGGCCATATTGCCAAATATTACAACAGCCGAATACTTTGCTGCTTTCCAAAGCTCCAGAAGAATTTTAGGAAATAAAATCTTAGATGTTTCCTGGTCACAAACATACGCAAATTTGAATATTTTCGAATTATTCAAACATAGATCATTTTCATCATGTATAGCTTTTAAATCGTTTGTTTTATTACAAAGTTTTACTTAATATATAGCAATTACACGCCATCTATATATATAAGGTTGTCCCAAAATTTCATGTTTTTTCTTAAAACGTTGTTTTTCTTATTACTTAGCGAATAATATTATTACGGCGAATACATAATAATACATAATACAATTACTTTATACATAATACAAATACATTATAAACAACGGAGAATAATATTATTACGGCAAATACATAATAATACATATTGCAATGACTTTATACATAATACAAAGACATTATACATAACGGCGAATAATATTATTACGGCGAATACATAATAATACATAATACAATGACTTTATACATAACGGCGAATAATATTGGTATTTCAATATATATATATTTTTTTTTGTAAGTGTTCACGAACTTTTGGGACAATATTGTAGGAAAGTATTTAATCACAAATGTTTCTTTCACACATAAAACAAACTTCTACTGTCCTTACTGCGATGAAAAAATATTGGGAGGATTTGGCTTATCTGTGGTGAACTTCAAAATATTTTTTCATCGCAGTAAAGATAGTAGAAGTTTGTTTTGTGTGTGAAAGAAATATTTGTACTCAAATGCTTTGATTTATTATATAATGTTTTACTTAGTTTGGGTATACAATTGCCCGGCCATCCTTGCAGCCCTCTATATGGCAGACATCAATACAGAAGAGGACATCCATACGAACAAGGCACTTTTGTTGGCTGGTATTGTGATCAGGGTGCACGGACCGATCTGATCTGATCCATGGACAAGACACCACCACTTAGTTTGAGTATACAGTTGCCCGGCCATCCTTGCAGCCCTCTATATGGCAGACATCAATACAGAAGAGGACATCCATACGAACAAGGCACCTTTGTTGGCCGGTATTGTGATCAGAGTGAATAGACCGATCTGATCTGCTCCATGGATAAGACACCACCACCTCAGTTGGCCGGTATTGTGATCGTGGTGCATGGACCGATCTGATCTGCTCCATGGACAAGACACCACCATCTCAGTTGGCCGGTATTGTGATCAGGGTGCATGGACCGATCTGATCTGCCCCATGGATAAGACACCACCAACTCAGTTGGCCGGTATTGTGATCATGGTGCATGGACCGATCTGATCTGCTCCATGGACAAGACACCACCACCTCAGTTGGCCGGTATTGTGATCAGGGTGCACGGACCGATCTGATTTGCTCCGTGGAGAAGATACCACCACTTAGTTTGAGAGATGAAGTGAGGATTTTTCCTCCCTTGCATGTGCTAGAGGGCGGTGCCAACCCTCCCTCCCCCCAGAGCACATGTGGCACGCGACATGTGCGGGCTGGGAATCTGCCAGAATGCCAGCAGCACATGTTTGGCAGAGTTTGAAACTGACAATTGTCGTAACATCTCTCAAAACACAAGGATGTTAAACAATCAGACAATATAGATAGTAACATTATAATACGGAATCGTGGGATTTAACAATAACAAACGATATCATTGTTTAGTTCTTCATTGTTTAGTTCCTCTTTGTTGACCCGAATAGTTATAAAAGACTTTTATAACACTAAACTTTCCGATTTTAGATTTTTTTAGATCATCATTATGTAAGGACCAGTCAACAAGTGAATGACTTTGATATGAAGAGTAAAGCCAATTCAATTTCTATGTACCAGGTCTATTAGTATGAAACGCGAAAATTTTCAGTGAATTCAAAAGTTCACCAATTCCATACAACAAAAGATTTTTTATTCAAAGTAACTGCCCTGATTAGCTATACACTCGGACCACCTTTCAGGCAATTTTCGAATTCCTTGTCTGAAAATTTCTATTCCTTTTGAGTCGAACCAGTCAACAAGTCATTTTCGGAGTATGTCTGAGTTCAAAAATTCCTGGTTTTTTAGGGCGTGTCCTAAAGATGTGAAAAGGTGGTAGTTCGACGGCGCGAAGTCTGGTGAGTACGGCGGGTGGGGTTAGAGTTCCCAGCCCAAGTCTTTTTTGGTGTTTTTGACCATCGTAGCGTTGTGGGCTGGAGCGTTGTCATGCTGCAGTATCAGGTTGTTGTGCTTTTCACGCCATTCCGGCCCTTTTTCATTCAACGCCTCTATCAAACTATGCATTTGTTGTTCGTAGTGACTAGTATTGACCATTTTGCCAGGTTTCAAGAGCTCGAAATATACTACGCCGGTCTGGTCCCACCATATGCAAAACATTGCCTTTTTTCCGAAGCGATTGGGCCTAGGCGTCTGTTTTGGAAATTGGCCGGGCAGGCCCCAAGACTTTTGGCGCGTAGGATTGCTGAAGTGGATCCATTTCTCATCAGAAGTTACGATTCGGTGCAAAAATGACTTCTTTTCATGCCTGGCGAGCAGCCCTTCGCAGGTTACCAGACGCCGTTATTGTTGCCTTTCGCTCAACTCGTGGGGGAC